>JANUFV010192075.1:0-12447 GCA_024757865.1 Epizoanthus scotinus | reverse complement strand
TCTATCTATCTATCTATCTATCTATCTATCTATCTATCTATCTATCTATCTATCTATCTATCTATCTATCTATCTAACTTTCCTATGCAAAATGAGAAAGGAATTACCATTTAAAGTTTAAAGGTTGACCCATCGGGGAAATAAACGAAGTGGACGATATTGAACAGTGGTCAGAATCAGACTGTACTGAAGTCTGTGGTTTTAAATTCCTTTGCTGTGACTGAGTCGCATATATACGAATTAACGTAATCGAGTCAGTACAGATCCGAGGCGAGAGACTGCTAATTCTAAAGACAAGAAAGAATTAGTTTACAGACTATAGAATTATTGGAATATTGTATTAAATGTCTTCTCCTAAATCACTCATCTATTTACTGATACCTGTTACATGCACGTGCACGACCAAGGGTGCAATACGAGCAAATATTAGCCCTACCACAAGCAGCTGCGGCCGTAAGCCTGAGACTTTGGAGTTGTTTGTACCGGATGAGGCTCGACTTGTTCATGTTTATGAATTTGTATTTCTGCCGCGGTCAGTGTACAAGGCAACTTTAAAGAAAGTTGTTTTAGAATTCTAGTATTGACTACTAAACGGTGACAATCTTTTGACTTTATTCTGCAAATACAAGCACGTGGACTAACAAGATTGATATAAATCGGTTGTGTAATTGGACTGGTATAACTTAATCACCGGATCTCCTGATCGCTGGCTACCTGCCGCTCAGGGCACTGAACTCATAATACATGACAACCTGCGAACCACGTCATGTATTACACGATATGCACTCAATATTGACTTTGTGTAACACTTAGTTAGCAACTTACGTCGAATTATTGTCATTTTTATTACCATGTTAATGAAAATATCAAAAGTGATAGAAAAGGGAAAAGTTCCCAAGTTCACGCTAACATTATTGTGTCATTAATTGAAAAGTGAACTGCAAAATCTTTTAAAATACTATTTAAAACTTATTCAACATTTGTATAGAATCTATTTGCATTAGGAAATTAGTTTTCGGAAAAGTTAACGACGTTAATCAGTAGCAAAGAGTACTAAATTGTTTGGCATATCGAGAAATTGCGCTATTCAAACAGGCTAGATTATATGGCGGGTCAGCTTTATGATCTTTTACAAAGGTATCTGGGAGCTAAAATCAATACAGTCAAACTAATTTACTTGGATAAAGAGCTGGTGTCAATGAATGCATTTCTGTGCCTGCTGAAGCAGTGAAAAATTGACCCAAATTGTCATTGTTGTTGCATTCTGTTGCAGGCTAACAGTTTGGAGCTAAATGAGTAAACGTTGCTTAGTCTACGAACAGGCTCGTTTATGCGATAATTGGGGCCAGAGAGAGAGAAGAGAGAGGGGGATGGGGCTTATCTTTCTCCCCAATTGCCGCACAAAGCACAAATGAGCCTGTTCGCAGGCTATTAATTGCATTACGTTTAAGGATCTACTGGTGCTATTTAGTTCTTTATTGCTTTTTTTCAATAAAAGACGTCAAGGAGCAAACGATTGCTGTCGTCTTGTTCTGATCACAACGGTTACAAGGCCCTGCAGAGTATTCCCAGTGATAACAAAGTCAAAGGCCATTTAGTTGTTTCACTAAACACGCAAACTAAGGCAGTTTTCAAATGAATGGATTAAAAAAATTTTTCTACCGGACGTGCAAAGGAGTATATGAAAGAATAAAATGTTTGCATAAACAAAATTAAAACTAGCGTTTTATGGCTTTGTGTAAGCAAACAAGCAAAATTGGCGGATGAAAGAGTCTATATACTACGCCTCTGTCTAGGAGACATTTGATACATTACACTGCAGTAGAGTCAGTAATGAAATGACATTTCTAAAATTAATACGTAGATAGTTGCTCTGGTGAACAAATTGCTCCACATAAAAAATCAGAAACAAGACAGATGTTACTTTTATGGTCGTGAAGTCCAAAAGGCCATAGCTGATCACTCTCTTGTGACGAGTTCGCTGGTAAGTTGATTGTTTTAGGATCAAACAGGTATTAGTTCGTTTCACACCCGTCGCTTCATGTAATAATCAAATTTTTCATCACTAATATCTCTTTGTGATTGTCTCTACTCGTGCTCACACGAACAACGAAATCGCCCCGGTGCCAAGCCGCTTAACTTTTACTCCTACACCATTAACAAGATATAAAACTGATCAAACCATTTTCATTCATTAAGTACAATAGAATTCGAATTTCATGACACAGGATGGCGGTTTGATTGCAAATGACGTCTCGAAGACACGAATGCATGAGTGACCATAATATAACTGACAACGTGGAGAGCGCAAATGGATCAGTTACGGATCAGTGCAGCCACGCTTTGCAAATGTCAGCTCTGACACGTGGATAAGTTCGCCTCAAGACTAAATCTCCCCTTGATTTGCAAGCCTTCGACTAGATTTGACATGGTTTTATGTATCGCAATGTCAGATACTGACGTTTTTTATGCCACAAAACGTACGAACAATGCTTTCACGACTATAGTAGTCCTAACAATTGTCTTCGTTTCTGTAGACTTGTGGTTTTCTAGCAGAAAGAACGCCCGAAATTATGAAGGAAACGCATTTTCGCTCCTGTCAGGAAATGGACTTCCGAAGAGTCGTGACTCCTAGTTATAATATCATTAGCAAGACAATGGCTGATCTTTTGTTCTATGTTAAATACCAATGCAAGAGCACATGGTTTGATTGCAGACTGATTTCTGCTGTTTTCTCCGCCCCTTTGTGCGGTTGCTATGTGGCTGGGCAGCCAATCAAAAGACGAAGAAGTTAGCTGCATAAGTGCACAACCATCATCTGGGCTATTAATGGGTTTCATTTGATATCGATGGATCAGACATTGATTTTAGTGATGCATAATCAAGGTCAGGCCTTACCCAATCATAGCCCATATTGCTTTGCGTCAACCAATCAGAAGGCAGGATCTCTTTACACCTGTTTTCCACCAGCTCATGCATATTTCATTCGGCGCTAGCTCCGGGCGAGCAGATGTACGCTGGTGCACTATTCGAACTGGGTGGCTATCTTTTACGGCACAATTTGCTCGTGCAAAAGCTACACTCCTTCTTTCCTATCAATCCTGTACCAGCTGAATCTGCAGTTGCATGATGGAGTCCCCGGTTACCACAAGGTGCAGGAGTGGTGAGTGTACACTGTAATTGTTCCATATCTTTCTGTGATCACGGACCAATCATTGCATATTGAAGTAGTAGAATGTGTCAGAAGTGTGCCAGGCAGTAGGCCGAGTCCGTTGAGCAAATATTAAGACCAGTTATTGTATGTGGAGAGCGAGAGCCTGATTGATCGTACAAAGTGAGTGCAAGCTTCACTCGCGACACAAGTCTGTTGGTCGTGTGCTCTGTGCCCTCTAAGCCCGAGGGATTTGCAATAAAAACTAAATTAATGCCGCAAAATTGTTTTATTCAAAATTGTTGCAATTAAAACAAATTTGCCCTTTTTTATTTGCGTTCACACAAATAATCAGTTCTGTAGCAAACTCTACATTGTTTAGAGTTTAACTGAACTTCTAAATCATACCATCGTAATTCCTAAGCAAAAAGACTTTGCAAACGGATGATTGTTTAACACAAAATGATCGTGCTTCTATTCCAAAACTTCAATTATCTTTACAGAAGTATATTGTTTTCTTTTGTATTTAGAAACAAAGCCAACAGTGTTTTGTAAAGTGTGCGGAGACCGCGCTTCAGGGAAGCATTATGGAGTCCAGACGTGCGATGGATGTCGAGGGTTCTTCAAGCGCAGCATTCGCAGAAGCTTAGTTTATCAGTGCAAAGAAAAAGGGGCGTGCCCGATTGATGTCGCCCGTCGGAATCAGTGCCAATCCTGCCGTCTGACGAAGTGCTTCGAAGTTAAGATGAATCGGGATGGTGAGTAAAAAAAGTTTTTCGAAACCGCTGATGTGAAACATACACGGAATCTGAGCTCTCTGCATTAATGAGCTGATCCAAAGGGTGCGACCTGGTCGCTTGTTGTACTAAGAAACTACACGCTGCACAAAATCGGCATTTTGCATATAGTTTTGTACTTTTATGCTTGAGAAAAGAAGAGTTACAGAGCGGTGGAAAGTATAAGGGAAATGGCAGAAAATACATATGGAAATATTGACATTTTGTTTGAGTGCATTATTGCAGCAGGTTTACGAGGACAATAGAGGTACCTGTAATGCGAGATTGCGCCATAGCATTAAAACACTACAAGCAATTTTTGGTGTAAAATAACAAAAGCTAGGGTCTTCTTTATTGCCTAAGTTTACTGATTATGTAAAGCAACTTTGTTCTTTTCTAGAGCTATGTCTGCGGAGCAGATTTGTGTCAATGGACGAGCGTTGATCAGAGTTAAAGCTAAGCTAAACCTGAATGTGATCAAATGTTGTCACCTTGACAAAGCGCGGCTGACTGTTCGTTAAAAGTTTGACAGATAACAATACAAGTTACAGAAAATAGAGATAACCTTTGATACTAGCCTTTGTTATCAGTTGAATATCACAAATTGAAGTCTCACTTACTTTATAGAAAGGAAACGCAATTTGCTTGTGGCTTTTAGATTACACCTACATAGTTTGGGCATTTTGCCACGACTTGAAAATCTAAGCCGACTGTTTACAAGACTTTTGAGCGAAAACAAGAACCGTTCAGGAAAACATAATATTTCGTTTACCAAAAAAAAAGTGCTAAATTGTATATTTAATGGTCTTTATTGAATACCATTAGTTCTTTTCGGTGTACCCATAACCGTGTCTGCCTGCTTGCTCCTTCGCCATGGTTGATTAATATTTAACTTCAACGCAAGCAAAGATTCGATTAAAAGAACGAATTAAAAGGATGAAGGACCAGAAGACTAATACATTACAATCAAACTATGTAGAACAGCGTTTTCCTTTTTAATTCTAACAAACATTTAGTACGACTTTGTTAGGTAATCATTTTAGATGTCTTTAGATGCTCATTATGCAGTCAAGAGCTTTCTTTTCGTCGCCCCCACTCGATAACCACTAAATAATTAATGTTTCGGCATGAAGGGAGAGCTTTAAACAACACAGGTAAACAATAGGATAATTACGAGCTAAAATGACGGGATACATTTGTTCGAATCACACATCAGTTACTTTCGGAAAACGATCATTACGAGATATGATACCATAAAGTTTATTTGATGCTCTTACTTCAAACTTACTCCCCTAAATTTCTCAATTTTCCTCGGTTCATGGCCATTACTGACATGTATTTTTAGTTAGTTTTGGCAACGCCGACAAGTTCCACGCCAAAACTGCAGGTTATGACGGATTCATGCTGTAAATACGACATGTTATAAACAAACTGGTCCACTCTTCTGCTATTTTGACTTGCAGCCAAGCAACACTGGCGAATGCCATATACAACTGAACTGATATACTTTTTCGAATAAGACAGAAATGATTAACCAATGGCCTTTTGAGCTTGTACCAAATGTCACTAACTTGCCGGAATCCTTGACTGAAATAGTTCAGTTTACTGTCGAATGTTTTATTAATATGTACTCGTTCGTTGACGTTTAGCCCCTAAAAATGTAAAAAAGCAAAACTAATTCAAACAATTTTTGTAACGTCTAATTAATCACAGTTTGTTCAAAAATTATTCAAACGTTGGTTAGACTCAAAAACGGAAGCAAACCCGCGTCACACGTTTAAGCCTAGCTTTCACATTTTCACGCGCTCTGAAGAGCTCATAAATCTGTATGAAGTCCGGCTAACCACAGACATGTTGAATTAAAGAGCAAGGAACCAATGAGAAGGCGTTATTTGATCAGTCACCAAGAGGGACAGCTGAACGCTATTGAAAACATATTTGCTTAAGTTGGAGTGGTTATAAAGTTATCAGTTTTATCTGCGGGGATTCTTTTGTTTTTGGTTTTGTTCTTATAAAGAGTGTCAGTTATTAGATAAAGCCCTTGATAATTGTGGTATCATTTTATCTTGTTTACCTGAATTAAAAATATTTATTTTGCACGAAATCCGCCTTCTCAGTCAAGCTTCAAGATTGTTGCTTCTCGATCAAGGAGGCGTTTTAGTATTCGACCTCAAAACAGAAGCAAATCCAGCATGCAACCCCTGGCTATGGATGGACTATTGTATTAATCTGTGCTGTAATTATATTGAATGTATTGAATAGAATGGATAAAGGATTTTTCTTTCGAATTGGTACTGTAAATAGATTCACTTGAAACTGTAAATCATCCACGTAACAGAAAATGAGATAGTTCTATTTTAAATGGTTGATTAGTGATAGTGCAAATCTAACATTTTAATTGTTATTGAACTGATTGATAATTGAAAATTGACTGACGATATTTAAAACATTCACAGGAATTGATACAGAATTTGTCGTGTGTATATACGGTTAGATGTAATCAACTTAAAAATATCATTTCCAGTGAAGAAAGTAAATCTATTTTAGCCTGGATCTTTTCTATAATAATGATCTTTTGAAAACAAGCATAGAACACCGGCTGAGTCTTATTAAACAGCCTTTCAGTGTTTTTAAAACAACCGGCTAACAGAGATATATCAGTCAGAGTCAGTCGGGTTCAGAAATAGAATCAGTGGGACGTTATACTATACAGTGTTCGTCTTTTCAAACACTCACTGCCCAGAATAAAAGTGCATTTTAGACTTCCTGTCCACCAGAAATGAACGGTAACTAAACTTGAAACTGAAAAGTGGTTGACGCTAGGTTAGGAGAACATGTTTCAGTGTTTCTGAACGCAAGGTTAGAAGAACATATTCTTTAGCATTTCTTGACAATCCACAGTGGATGTTTCAGAAGCGCAGTTTGCTGCCATGCAAACAGTATAATAGATAAACAAGTCTGATTTCAATACGAATAGAGTTACTTGCGTGTCAACGTTCGTTTAATATGATTACCTGCTATAGACGAGAATAATTTTTCAAGTTCAAGAACTGGACTTCTACATGACTTTACCATTCACAACAATTGAAAAAAGAACAATTCCGCAAGCCTCTGTGTTTAATTTTTAGAATCGGATCAACTAGACGCAAATGGAAACTTACTTTTTAAAAAGGAAATGTCCGTTAGTTTCAATTCAGTTATCATAATTTGACCCGACGTATTTTGATTTCTTTTCAGCTGTCCAACATGAACGATCGCCAAGAGCAAACCAGTACAAAGCCAACACCAGTATTGCCATAGCAACCAGCAAACCACTTAAACGCAAACACGATGACTGTCCGGTGTACAAAACAGAAAACCTTGAGAACGAAGGGCTTGGCGATACCCTTTCTCCCACGAAGAAGGAGAAATACCACCACCCCCCCGGAACCCCGGAGTCGCATCTGTACTCCAGTAGGTACCCCTTGGAGCGTAAGAACAGTTTTCTGACCAGGTTCTCAGAAGTAGGCGATGAACATGGCGGAGGCAAGCAGAACGCGCCCGATTCCTTATCCAGCAATATTACGCCTCCACCCACCCCCCAACAGGGCGTTGCCCCAGGACAGGGCTATCCAGTTCTTTACATGCCCTTCCCAGAGGTGATCCACGAGTCTGCCATTAGAGTACTGTACATGACTGTCAAATGGGTCAGAAACATCCCGACCTTCCTCGATCTGCCCTTTAGAGACCAGGCTATCTTGCTGGAGGAAAGCTGGAGTGAGTTGTTTGTACTGAGTGTGGCGCAGTGGAATCTACCTATCGAGATGGGCTCACTTCTCGCCGCGTCGGGCATGAATACCGACTACAGCTCCTCGGATAAGCTCCTGGGTATTATGGGGGACATAAGACTGCTTCAGAGCACTGTGGCCCGGTTTAAAAGCGCTAATATCGACCAGACGGAATATGCGTGTCTTAAAGCTATTATCCTCTTCAAACCTGGTAAGTCTAGCAATACTTTGATCAATATAAATTAAGTTCTATTCTGGGTGACATTGATTTATTAATCAACACGCTCTATATACCAACTGAGATTTTAATCTAATTGTTACTGAAATGCTTGAAAAATCTTAAAGATAATACACTGAGCTGAGTTTGAAAAACTATGAGCGATCTCTTCCTGAGATTGTGAACAGGGTTGGGGATGGGACATGGAGAAATATGTTGTCTTCTTGTAAACCGATTTGTTCAATAATTTTGAACCGGAGTGTTGCTTCACATAGACATTAATCATTTGAATTTCCCTATTTCATTTTTACACGTCACAGTTTTCTTTAGTGTAATGAACCGAAAAAGTGATTTATTTTGCTGGAAAAATCCACAAGTTTAATGTTATTTCTGATTCGAACTATCTTCTTCAATTTGCTTTGCTGTTGTTGGAACTAGGCTGAAAAAGGTTTGTTTAGGACTCTCATTGATAACAGTGTCGCGTGGGACACTGAAGGGATTACCCTGAATAAATAGAGATTTCTATTCTATTCTACTCTATTCTATTTACAGTTTGTTTTTCCCCATTCTCATTCCACAACTAAAACGTATCACGGATTTTGAAAGGCCAAAATCAGGAGTATTCACAAATTTCGTTCTTAAACTGAATTAATCAAAATATAAAGAAGCAATGGTTTATATTTCTTAAAGGCAGTCAATTACAGTTGTAATTGTGCGTGTTTTTCTCGAATTTATAAAATATAAAATAGTGAAAAAGGACAACTGGTTGTTTTTGAAAATATTATTTTATTCTTTTTTTACCACTTTAATTTTCTAACTTTGCCCCTTTCTCTTCTTATTCAGACATACGGGGACTTCGTTCTCCACAACAAGTCGAGCAGCTGCAAGACCAGGCGCAAAGCATGCTGGGAGAATATGACAGGCAAACATACGCCAAACAACAGGTTAGATTTGGCAAACTCCTCCTAACTTTGCCATCTCTCCGAGCAATTTCAGCGAAGGCCATCGAGCAATTGTTCTTCCGTGGCACTCTTGACAACATTCCGATGGAGAGATTGCTGACGGATATGTTCAAGTCAAGTTAATTATTAACTACATAGAATTAATATATTCCAGAAACTCAAGACAATTCAATCTTTTAGAGACTGGATAATTTTATTTAACTGAGAAATGTAAATATATCGATACGAAAGAAATTTTATAGTATGCCACAAGAGTGAAGTTCTAACCTTATTCTCAAAGTCTTACAGAAAACCGAGCATTAGTTATAACAAACTTCATTAATACACATTATGATTATGATTATGATAACGATTACGATTACGATTACGATTTCGATTACGATTACGATTACGATTACGATTACGATTACGATTACGATTACGATTACGATTACGATTACGATTTCGATTACGATTACGATTACGATTACGATTACGATAACGATTACGATTTCGATTATGAATTAAAAAGATTGTGCTGTGTTACTTAGAATGCCATGTAGATTCTAAATATGAGTAACACATGACAGGAAGATAAAAAAAGTAAATAATCTCACGACAACAAGATTCTCCAGTTGAAATGATTAAAATTTTCGTTGACAAAGGTGCCGCAAGTTGCCAAAAGCGTTGCGTGAATGGGATGCTTACAACGAACTTAAGAAGAAGATTGACGACTTCAATGAGTGTTGTCCACTTCTGGAACTGATGTCCAATAAGGCCATGAAAGATCGCCATTGGGAACGACTGGCCACGTGCACTGGACACACCTTCGACATTGACAGTGATAACTTCCTCCTTAGAAATATCATGGAGGCGCCATTGCTGGAAAATAAAGAGGATATTGAGGTATGGATTCCTTCTAAAGCCAGACCCTTCGGTTGGAATAGTCCTCTGCATTTCTTAGCTGTTTAAGCTTACTATCTGTGATAGAAGAATCAATTGAGCTGAAACTCAAAGAATATCCAAGCTTGATCTTTCCATTTTTTTTAGAGCTATACTATGATTAATATTGAATATAGATTGTAGCTGCAGTATGATTGTAGATTTTGGTTGTACATGTTTTTGTTTCCAATCATTTGTGAGAATGCTCGAAGCGCAAATGTCCTTTACTGAGACTTCAGTTGGTATATTTTCTACTCTAGTAAACACAATTTGACTTTGTACTGATGTAATGCGTTGCCTGTAGGACATTTGCATCTCTGCAGTGAAAGAAAAGGACATCGAGGCTAAACTAGGTCAAGTGGTGGCAGACTGGAAATCACAAATTCTTAGCTTCACATCTTTCAAGAACCGAGGAGATTTGCTATTGAAAGGAGTAGAAACAACCGAAATTGTGTCACTCCTGGAAGACAGTCTGATGGTGCTTGGCTCGCTGTTAAGTAACAGGTTAGAAGTTTTGGTGTACTAAGGTTCCTGCGCATATTAACATTGGTTCTTGTTTTAGTTTCGCGCCTCTGTTATCAGCAAGCAGAATATACATAGAGATATACAGGTTCTTCAAAAACATTTTGAAGCACACATTTTCAGTTTTAAAATGACAAGAAACATCGGTATATGTTCAACTAGAAAAGTGCGGTACCGGTAGTTATGTTTTAAATTCCAATCCTGTAATGCGTAATGTATTAGCAAGGACAGTTTTACCAATTATATTATTTATTAGTAAGCCATTAATTTGTCGAAAAATTGCAATTTCTGGTCGTTTTTGAGGATTCCGTGTTTACTTACAGCAACTACAAGATTGTGTTTCCATGTGCTTCTCGAAACGATAATTGTTTGCTTTTGTATCTCCCAAATGAGATCTTCTTGACACATTCTCGTTTTACAAATATAATGTTAAAAATTACTTGACTTTGCTGGTTCGTTGCCTTCATGCAATATGAATTTGTAATCTTGATAACAGACGCGATGGTGCACGTTGGTATTTGTTGGTTCAACAATAGCATCCTGACTGTGTTTGAAACTCGTCTTAAATCCAAGGTACAACGCTCCCTTCAAGAAAGATATCCAGTTATGGGTGCAGAAACTGTCCAACACTTCAGATATTATTGAGAACTGGATGATCGTACAGAACCTTTGGGTCTACCTTGAAGCTGTGTTTGTAGGTGGTGATATTGCTAAGCAATTGCCAAAGGTAAGAAACTCTTATATTCAGATTTTGCAGTATGAGTTATGCCAACTTATAACTAAGATGTAGATCAGCAAGTTTGACAACTAACAGTTATTCGACGAGGCGGCGTTTTGTACGAGCTGTTATTCTACGAGGCGCTTCACCGAGTGGACTAACTGCTCATAGAACTGATACAACGCCGAATTGAATAACTATTCTACAATAAATCAACTCAAGGTTTTATGAATATGATTTTTATACTTGACTTCTGCGGTTTGTGCTAGATTTTAAATTCCTTCTTCTGTCAAATCGAAAAATTGAGATGCCGCCATTTTGGATGTTTTCACAACAACAGGTATAATGAAATTATCAGGTGATTGAGTAACCAATCAAATTGCAGCATTTGCGATATACCTTGTGTTAATTTATTATAACACACATCATTCTTTTTTCAGCTTCTTGTGTTGTAAAACCTTTAAAATTTGATACGGTTTTTTATCATTTGGGCCCAGAGGATAGCGCTATACAGCTGTTCAGCTAATTTTGATCGGCCTGGAGAGGTTGTTAAACGAAGAAAACTTAGGATGCATGCCTTATAATGGGAGAGCAATCTAGCACAGGGCTGACTGTTTTCCTGGTAGACTCTTGTCAGTGATAAACAGATACTTTATCAATGTGGTGAATATTTGTTAGGAAACCAAATAGTCCAAATTTGTAACAATTTGTTTTGGTATTGTTCGAATATCCATGCAAACAACATAAGAACATAATTTAACATAATTAAAAGGCATAATTAAACATAATTAAAAGGCTTAATTAAACATAATTGCAAGTTCTTGGTTTTACTGGGGTTATATACACATGTAGCCTTTTCTTCTTGTGGTTTTAGGAAGCTAAACGTTTCCAAGGTATTGACAAGTCTTGGGTGAAGATCATGACTCGCGCGCACGAGGGTCCCAACGTGGTACAGTGCTGTGTGGGTGACGAGACGATGGGACAACTGCTGCCTCATTTGCTGGAACAGTTAGAGCTGTGTCAGAAATCCTTGACAGGGTATTTTACATTACAATATATTTGGTGCTGTTGAAAGTGTTTGGTGTCGTTGATAGTGAAAACATAAGTTAAACTTTATCGTTTTAGTTGGTGTTAAAGAGGCTACGTCACGGCTATTTAAGGTATTTTTGCGATGTATGAAATTCTCCACAAATCAAAGGAAATCTAAAAATAGCAGGTTACCATGGTAGAAAAGCAAAAGAGGGATCATGATAAGTCGTAAAGGGAAGCGGATGGCTAAGTGGTTGGCGTGGTTGGCGCAGTCGGTTACATCTCTGACTTCCAACCCAAAGGTCCTAGGTTCAATCCCCGGCCATCCCGAGGGTTGTATTTGTGGACCTTCTTTCGCCACACCGTCCGTGGACAGGGACGTTA
>JANUFV010191964.1:2368-12452 GCA_024757865.1 Epizoanthus scotinus | reverse complement strand
AAAAGAAAAGATCGCAGATTTCTGCTGCGGTGAGCACTTTCCAACCAAAGTCAAATTTGGTATTGCACTCGAGTAACATTGACTGTACCCACTGAACAATAAATTAACGTCAACAAGCAGCAATTCTCCTGCAGCCCTTTTTCAAGTTTTTATAAATTAATTTGACAGATCACCGGATATTTTAGAAATAAATACTAAAATAGATGTTTTAGTTTATGGGTCATTTTTTATACAGTAGATCTTAATTGTGTGATAACAATGACAGTTCTAACTTAGTCATTTGCAATATGTGAGTGAAATGTACATTGCATTACACCTGTCATATATATACTTGTTTCTAATTGGTCAATTGTAATGAATTTATCTGCAGACTTTTGTCAATGAAACTCGTGTCAAACAACATCCAGTGACACTGAAGTTGAGGGACACTGTTCGATTTGGCTATGATATCCTTTATAATGCTAATATTTGCAATAAATGTCTATAAAATTACATATTTATTGAGGCAACTGTGACTTAAACATTATTTTGTAAGAATTTCTGTTTTAAGGTGATGTTACACTGGACAACAATGTTGCGTTAAAAATCGACCAATGTCACATCACCTTTAAGGAGAGCTTAACTTTCATCAATAGATCAACATGATGATATTATATTTTTGTCAGATTCTCATGTTAAATTTAATGTACAGGTATCAAAATTTTGGTAAATAAAAGTGGAGTACCTTAGTTGATAAAAAATTGAGAATTTTTTGAGATTGTTCATTTTGAATGAAGTTTTAGTTTTTTTGGGGATGTTTAGTTTTTAAAAATTATATATTTTGCCAGAGACATATATTTCTTCTTGTTTTTTTTGGGGCATTTATTTTAAAGGATGTATTTGTTTGAGAACATTTGGTAACTAAACCTCCTCTCCAATAAAAACATCTTTAGTTAAATTATAACTGAGTGGGAGGTCTGTACAGGATAATATTTTGCATAAGATGTGTGTGAAAGACTCAGGGCAAAATATTCTCCCATACAGACTGACCAATAGGGGTTGAACATTAAGATTTTTATGATATGGCTTTTCTCTTGCTTTTCTCGAGTCTGCAAGTCCGCATAGCAGTAGGTCTGTATAGGACTGCCTGACCAAATTGTGTCCTTGGAAACACAGGCTTATATCCGAGTTACATATTAGTAATCATTTTTAGCATGTAACTTGTTTTTGTTGGATTTAACAAACATTGCATTCACTCTCCCTTCAAAGTAGCATTTTTCATGAAAGTGAGGCACTGTGAAAATGAGACTACATGAGTTAAAAGTAAGGCTACATGAAAAGGAGGCTACATGAAAGAGGTTGCTTGAAAGTGAGGCTTCGTGATAGTGAGGCTGCAGGTGTGAACAGGTGTTTTTATTTCAGCACAGGTGTTCACTTATTGTGGTGATACAAATAATAACATCAAAGATTCATGTTTATTGCTATCTGAAAGCATATATAAAGTTTTAGTCTAAAAAGAACCACTCCTTAAGTTTATTCCATCTCAGGATGTGAAATCAATTATTAGAAAAGTAATATTTTGTTTCAGAAAGAAAAATATATAATTTTCTAACAGTTTTGTCTGATCTTTTGATCAAGAAGACTCAGACATTGTTATTAATTTCTTGTTGTTGCTGTAAGAAAAATTATTTGCATATGAAATGATTAAATACAAAGTGTTTATTCTCATTTGACATTTATCTTTTGAATTTTTAGCTTTTGATATGTAAGGTGTGGTAACCTATCCTGGGTGTGCTTGAATTCTGCTCTCTCAGAATTGTTTTTGGCAAATTTGAGTGATATTTGTACATCTTCCTGTCTTTTGTCATCATTCAGGCTTGCAAACAGCTGATGATGTTCATACAATAACATATACTGTATTAGGAATCTCAGTTTAGTTCAAAGTGATTGCATCTCCACAGTTTCAAGATCAAATTGTATTGAAAGAAATCCTTGAACATTTTAAATTCTGTGTTGTAAATTACTTGAGTTTGCAGTGCAGTATTTAAGAAACCTTTCATCCCAAACCTGTCAAACAACCTTACCTGGGCTGTTATGAAATAATAATGAGCTATACTACTACTTTTCTGTAATGCAAGCTGCTGGTCTTCATGCAAATTGCGTAAGTAGAGTTTTTGATGGTACAAAGACTGTGGAATATTTCCCCATGTGTTTGGTTGCTGGGACAAACCTTTGTGGACACTCCAGTCTTAGTATGCTGTTATTCTGTGTGAGGGTTTCCCATGGAGAAGACATTTTATATGGACCCAAATGGATTGGAATAGAGACAGACAGAACTGTGAGAGATTTACTACGCTGTGCCACTGGAGACCAGTTTGTGAAACAAAGGGTGAAAGTTGTAGTTTCTTCAGAGGATTCGCTAAAAGAGTTTTCTATTGTAAGGCTTGGATTGCCTGTCATATTTCTGGATCAAAATGACAAGAAGATTATCTGCTTTGTGTTACAACCGGCCAGGGAGATGGTAGTCACTGACACAGTAAGAAGACTATTTTGTGCAATTTATTAGAAATTATAAATCTTCTCAAATTTGTCATTTAAGATTGTTGTTATCCAAGCTATGAAATTTGAAATGAATCAGAAGATTTATTTCATTGTTGTAATAATTTAAAGCATGTTTTGTTCTAATGTCTAACATGTACATTACCTGACTCTGTTTGCCTTCAGTTGTATATTCTATTATAGCAGTTTACAAGTAGAAGTATTTTAGTATACATCCTTAATCAACTCATCATTATAGAATGATGTATAACTCATCATTATAGAATGATGTATTAGTTACTGTAGCTATTTTGTAACTGATAAAGATTATGATAAATATATGTTACTTTACAAGAGCTCAAGCTTTTCTGATTGGCAGATTAATATTAGGAATAACTTCAAGGTTTCCTTAAAAAGTCTCAGAAGTCGTACTTTGATCTATGCCTTTTAAGGTCTTGAAAAACCCTTATTATGTAAAATTTGTCAACTGTTGCTTGAGGTCTTAATTAAACAGTCCTAGAGTAATTATACTCATACTTTCACAGATTATTTAGGTTTTGAAGTGCAAAGTGTGTTTGAATGTTTTATCTTAGCAGCTTTGCTTTACATTTTGCTCACTGCAGTTTACTGAATCTTGTTTCTTAGAAAAGTAGGGCAACTGTTTTTCTAATTGTTGATCCTAAAATGTCTTTAAATGTAGGTACCGTATAGGCACTGTCACTGACAGGAATAATTGTCTTAGTTTCAACCAAGTGAATAGCACTTTCGCGGTAGATATTCACCTTTTATTAACCTATCAGAGCATGCAAAATGTGCTATTCACTTGTCAGGTTTATATACATGTATTAATGTAAGCTATTTATACTTGTTCCAGTCTGGAGCCTACTAAGTCAGTTATATATAATACTTAAAAATCATGAGACACTTCGAGTAGTGTAGGTTTCTAAATTCATGAGTTTTATGTGTTCACCTAAGAGTTTCCTTGACATATTCAACATGTTAACACCTTTCGAGTTGATATTTCTCCTGAGCTAAGGAGTCCACAACACTCCCCACTCACCTTCAACAAGAGTGAAAGAGGAGATGTGAATAACAACCAAAGTATGGGTGGCCTGTGGAAAGATGACAATCAGGTTGATATTGGCAGATAATTATGCTTGAAACATGCAAGTTATTAGTTACCAGTGTTTCAGTGTATATTGGATATTTCGATGACAAAGTTGTATATTAAATAGCCCACTAAGGCTTTAATTTGGGATTTTACAGTAGATAGTTCTGACAGAGGCTTGCTCAGTGCATTTGGAAACTGTCTGTATGACATGCTTATGATATCATAGGTCAAAGAAAAGTCCAATATAACACCGAGATCTCTCGCCCAGGGTACGGGTGAATTTATCTGCTTACAAGGACCTTAGCACAATTTATTTTGATCAGATGTTTTTTGTATTTTTTCTAGCCTGCATGTACAGACCCTTTCTCTCATATCCAGACCGCGTGGGTCCTGCTGTACATGCAGGCAATGTTTTTTTTTTCAGAACCATTTTTCTATGATTTATTATAGTTCTACAATTTAAACTGGAACAGTTGTCCTGAAATGTTAAAGTCTTGTCAATACAGTACTTAATTATAAAATAAGTCATAGGATAATTGATGTTAATAAACATGATATGATAAACACTTTCATTGTAAAATTAATGTGGTATTATGCCTTGTCACGGCTGGTCTGGATTTCAGTCAAAACTTTGCTCATTGATCCCATTAAAAAATGGTCACAAATGTGTCAAGAAGTGTCACAAAACTATAACAATGTTGATGTTAGCACACACATACCGCTCAGCAAGAAAGAGACTGAGGACCTTTATTAATATTTGAATGTGAAACTTTTGTGTTGTGTGGTGATAACATTTTCATTGTACAATTTCACAGAGCACACCAGCAAAGAGTCCAGTTCCAGTGCCATCACATGCAGACTCGTCAAGACCACATCCCGCAAGTGATCATATTCAAACATATCAGGTGTGATACTTGTTCTTCATGGTTTAAAGACTTGATAATAATTATTAATAATATATTGAATTGTTGGTTAGGATATATATGCCATTAATTTCTGTCAGAACAGACAAATTATCATCAAGCAATCATGGTCAACAATAATAATTGGCCATGGGGACCAGGTTATTGTTTTCAAGTTTCATTGGTGATGATGGTGGACTGACCATGATCAACCAATTTTGTTATATTCTAGATTTGTGGCCGACCAACAAGACTGTCCTGTAAAATCGTTATGCCGTTTACTATGTATTTACATCCTCAACATGCTGATTAAAATAAATAAACATGAATGTATACATAAGTGTTATAATAAAAATATAGATTAGAAAGAACCTCAAATGGGAAAGGAATTAATTATTAACATTTTGTTTCTTACCTTCCAGAACCATCCTCTCCATCCACAATACCATCCATACTCACCCCACAGCTACAGCAGTTCACCTCCTTCATTCCACCATCCACCAGCATTCCACAGTCCAGTCAGTCCAAGTCAATCACCCCCATGCTCCTGCCCGTCCTGTGTTCACAGGGGCTCATACATCCCTCATAATCATGAGCGTCACCACACCAACCCAGGTTACCATGACTACCCATATTATCCTCATGCGTTTGGTCACGGGGCACCACCTATCAGGTAAATATGCAAAATTAGAAGCTGTGCACAGAACACCATTAAAATTTGGGGCTAAAATTATTGCATTAAATGAGTGTGGTAAGAGGGTCATGGGATATGCTCCCTTTGGAAAATGTTGAAATTTATCAGATCCTCTGAAATGGCTGGGAATGTATCTAAAACATTACTGCTATTGGTGATGAAATTATCAATTAAAAAATTGAAGACTCTGAATGAGCCAAGGAAGTCATGTCTTTGGAATTCGAAAAATTAATTACATGGAAATTACAAAGCTATTGACTGTGTTCAGACCAAATGTGACTATTTTGCAGTCTAATATTTATGCCACAAATGAAGACTAGATATATGATGAAAATACAGAAATGTTTATATTATATGACAGTGTAATTCTTTATAAAGAAGAAGTTGATTGATTTGAAAGTCTTCATTTTCTTTACAGAAGTCTTATCATGATCCCCTGAAAACGTTTTGAAATTTAAGATTTTGAAATAGCCTTTGATTTCCTGCATTCTAATGATAAACTATTCCCAGGACAATCTGGACAGTTGGAGAAGTCTATAGTGCTAAGCAGAACATTACATGGCCGCTTGGAGATACGGATTGTTACCTTCGAGTGTTGATAATATCGTCACGAGTAAGCGAACGGGCAGCCATGCAATATCCTCCCTATATAATATAGTAGTATGCTTCGTGCCCAGAAGCAGGTTTTGGGATAGCATCTGAGTATATAAGGTCTAAAGGTGATGTTAGTTTGACTGAATGAAAGTAGAAAACCTGCAACATGTTGCTGCAACTAAACTCCACTAAAATCGTAGCGCGTGCTACGTTGCACGATTACAATAAATAATATTAATTTACATTAATTTATTAATTTATTAATTAATGTTAATTATATTAACATTTGATTTCGCTTTTTTCACCGTGATCCCCTTGGAATTAAACTTACAATACGTCAAATATTGCCTGTTTACGATAAGGACAGGGATTCAGCAACCCTACTCAATTTAATAACTTTTTTAAAAATGATGATGCTGATGATGCTGATGACGATGATGATGATGATGATGATGATGATGATGATGAAAGATGTTTTCAGGGTCTCAGTTTAAACCTTAATTCAAGTCTTTCATCTCAATATGTACTTCACCTAAACTTTTCTCAGGGCCCGTTTACATATGATAGATAATTAAACAGGGTAACTCTTTCATTCAATTACAATGGTAAAACACTGATATCAATAGAGGCCCTAATTAAAATGAGAAAGAAAATGAGAGCTGAAAGGAATTTCGTCCCGTGCTAAGTGTCGTGTGAAAACATTTCCTATTATATGAATTGCTTCGTCCATGGATCCCGCTACCAAAATCATTTCGCCGGTCCAAGTCTTTGCGTTTGGAAAAGCAAATAGTAAATGTTTCTCTCACCCTCTCACTGCCTAGAAATGTTTGTACAGCAAGACGTTCTCAATTGTGTTATTAAAGCATTATAGTAAGTAATTTGCATTCTAACAGTAATATGACTATGGCCTTGTTATCAAACCAAAATATGTATTTGAAATGTACCTATATATCTTGTTTATACCGAATCATATTTTGATTTCTCAGCAAGGTGATGATTTTCTGTTTATTCTTTATTTTGTATTTCCTAAGAATATCAGGAACGTCTGGATTTTAGACAGTTTAAGTACCCATACATTTCTCTCACTCTCTCTCTCTCTCTCTCTCTCTCTCTTAACGGTGTCGGTTATTTATTAGGATAGAAGAACTGAAGGTTCTGTTAACAGAAACCTTAATTAGTGATAGAGGGATCAGTGTAGCCCACAACTATAAGAGCTCGGGTGCCTGCTGCCCAGTAAATCCGCAGGGTCAGTCAATGAATGTGAAGTAAACCAAGACCTCAAATATTATCATCAACAATTCTTATTGTCCGCAGCATAGCCTCAGGTTAAATGTTTATAACACAAATGCCTTGATGTCCTGTATTGTCCTGGCGCCTGAATATATATATACATTATATACATGAAACAATATTTAAGGTGTGCGACCTTACACTGTCGTCAGCCACCTGAGACTTGAGTGTTGGTTGTAGTTTCTCTCTTCTGGTACACAGGGTTCTAGTTAAATTTAAGTCCGTTAATCGTTGTATTTGTATTTACTCGTATTTCGTTTGTCTTTTCAAGGATGAAGAATTTCTAGAGCAAGAGACGAGGTTTCTAGACAGGCTTCAACGGTCGCACGAAATTACAGCAAGATCGTCAGATTTTCCTCTGGCTAACCAAGTACAGCTGTAAAAATAGATACTAAATTATTTTGCTTTGTAAATATCTCTTTTAGCTAGTACAGGTGAAAATTACATTTCACTGAAAGAAATACACCAGAAGAAATAAACCTGAAGAAATAAACTAGATATTTCAGATGTCACTATCTTTAATAACTTTCTTGTCTGACGTATTGATCAAATGTTTGGCAATCCCCTTGTAGTACCCCCGTTAGTAAGACAACGTTTGGCAATCCCTTGTAGTACCCCCCCCCCCTCCTTAGTAAGACAACGTTTGGCAATCCCTTGTCGTACTCCCTTAAGACAGCATTTGACGTACTGATGTGTGGACATAGCTATAGACTATATCGACTACTACTTCTGTACTACCACTATACAGAAAGGGTACAGAAAAGGTACAGAAAGTGTACAGAAAAGATACAGAAAGGGTACAGAAAGGGTACAGAAAGGATACAGAAAGGGTACAGAAAGGGTACAGAAAGGGTACAGAAAGGGTACAGAAAGGATACAGAAAGGGTACAGAAAGGGTACAGAAAGGGTACAGAAAGGATACAGAAAGGGTACAGAAAGGATACAGAAAGGATACAGACAGGGTACAGAAAGGGTACAGAAAGTGTACAGAAAAGATACAGAAAGGGTACAGAAAGGGTACAGAAAGGATACAGAAAGGGTACAGAAAGGGTACAGAAAGGGTACAGAAAGGGTACAGAAAGGATACAGAAAGGGTACAGAAAGGGTACAGAAAGGGTACAGAAAGGATACAGAAAGGGTACAGAAAGGATACAGAAAGGGTACAGAAAGGGTACAGAAAAGATACAGAAAGGATACAGACAGGGTACAGAAAGGGTACAGAAAGTGTACAGAAAAGATACAGAAAGGATACAGAAAGGGTACAGAAAGGATACAGAAAGGGTACAGAAAGGATACAGAAAGGGTACAGAAAGGGTACAGAAAGGGTACATAAAGGATACAGAAAGGATACAGAAAGGATACAGAAAGGGTACAGAAAGGGTACAGAAAGGGTACAGAAAGGGTACAGAAAGGGTACAGAAAGGATACAGAAAGGATACAGAAAGGGAGAAGCCGGGCAAGTCTGGATCCTACCGGTTCGAACTAGTCATTCAAATCAGATTGTGGACCATTTATGAAAATGAACCCTGCACCAAAATTTAATAATGTATTCCTTACCACTTTACAATGTTTAATATGAATTTATTCATTACCACTCCTTACCTTTTTTCGGGCTAATTCGGCCCCTTACATACTACTAGCATATAGATCATATATATCAGAAAGTTGGCCCTCTATAGGGTTTATTAGAGAGAGTATGTGATTTTGTTGACCATGATCCTCTAGTTAGTATATATATATATATATATATATATATAACACCCTACTTCTACCTCATCTTGAATACGGCTGTGTTGTTTGGGATGAACTAGATAAGGGCCTTGTGGCCTTGCTATCAGAGCTGACAGAATAATAAGGAAATCGAAAAGTAAATATTGCTTTATTGGCATGACTTCTTTTACAAAATATTACCCAAGCTATAAAGTTTTGACGAATGTATATAAATGTCCCTATATAATTCAAAGTAACACAACATGAAGTTATGAAGTCTAGGAAACGCTGGAGAAGAGGAGTTATATATTCGAGAAGAAATTGATGGCTAAAATGATGAATGAAAAGGCCCCTTGATATCTGGTGGATATTTCGTGCCAAAACAATCTCATACACTTCTCTAGTCCTACGTGACTCAGGCAATAAATTAGTAGTTTAATATTATGCACTAAACAGCATCAATTTTTAAATATTGTTGCCATTATATATTTGATATTTGTTCACTAATCATTTGTAACTAGTTTTAGACACTTGTGGAGAATTATGGATATCACGTAAAACGGTTGTATAGAACAATGATTATATTGTGCATTTGATTGCCATCACTGTATTATATACTTTTGATTACCTTAATTACTTTTTTGTATGTAGTTTCTATTACAATTTACGCTTTCTCCTTTCTCTATCGAGTTTCCTTCTTGCAACAAACTAAATCAGCCACTTGTTTCTGTCTAGCCACTGTCTACTACAGTTAGCTTGTACCTATATAGTCTGTTATATTTCCTTTCTAATATCCTAAATATTACAATTGTTGGTACTAATAAAAAAAGCATTGTATTGTATTGTACTGTATTGTATTGTATTGTATTGTATTGTATTGTATTGTATTGTATTGTATTGTACTGTATTGTATTGTATTGTATTGTATTGTATTGTATTGTATTGTATAGCTTTTGACATTGTTGGAGTAATGTTTCTCGTCTAGAAAAGCATTTACTAATGTAACTTAAAACGTAATTTATTGTGAGATTTATGTCTAGTATAAAAGTTTTAACTTGTACTAAAATTAAACTTTGTGAGAAAGTGTTTCACTGTAATCCGCGTATAATTAGCAAGAGAAAAGTAACATTCGTCTTCCACTTCCTGTCGGGCACAAAAGTAGTAGCAATACTAAGAGTAGTATAGCAGCCAATACTAAGAGTAGTATAGCAGCCAATACTAAGAGTAGTATAGCAGCCAATACTAAGAGTAGTATAGCAGCCAATA
>JANUFV010191853.1:0-12452 GCA_024757865.1 Epizoanthus scotinus | reverse complement strand
GAGGATAGGGGAAGGTTGATGAGACCTGCTGAGCAATATTACAAGAACTGAGGATAGGGGAAGGTTGATGAGACCTGCTGAGCAATATTACAAGAACAGAGGATAGGGGAAGGTTGATAAGACCTGCTGAGCAATATTACAAGAACTGAGGATAGGGGAAGGCTGATGAGACCTGCTGGGCAATATTACATTTTGGACTGTTCCCAATTCATTAGCCAATAAAAGAAATATATTTTGGGTTGTGTAAAGGTAACAGAGTTGAACATTAAGAACCAATAAACCAAGTAGTTTCCCAATCATTTTCCTTCACAGATTAGGAATTGATGCACGAGAGAAAAGACTGACGAACGTGCAAAAGTCATCTCATAAATATTTAGAAGGCAACGTCCCTGAAAATTGTTACGTCGAGGTTCAATTCTAGTCACAAATTGCGAAGTATTATATTCCTACGTTTTCAATATAACCTACTTTGCTGACCATATTGAAATGAAATCGATTAATTGTTTCATTTAAAGTGGTGCTACAGAAACTGTAAGACCCATAAGCTGTCAGATTTAAAAACAAAAATACATTTATGAGGGATTGGCCGGGCATATTCAACATCCATCTCAAGCTAATTAGCAGCTGGGTTATTCTGTTAAAATTACTTTGAAATGTATTTAGTGTTTATGGTCCACTAATTTCGGTCTAAACCGAAGAGTTTAGCGGAGCAATTCTGTAATTTGAGAATAAAATGTGCCTTGGATGCTTTCAAAAGAAACCATTTCTAATTGCACGCAAACTAATTATCTATTTATTCGGTGCCCATTTGATGATTTCAAAAGGCAAGGTCCGTTTTGTAGTATGAATAATTTATTAGTCAGATTCAAAACAAACTGCGCTTAACCTTCAAGCCTGCACAACACGGTCCAGTCAAACATGACCAGATGGAAAACGTCGATTTAAGTTCGTAAACTGTCGCGGTACAGTCATATTCGCCAAGGTGGCGTCTCTTGGTTCTGTCTTATTCAAACAGCCTGATGACTTTGGACTCAAATATAGTTCTTTGTTAAACAAGAACTTGGCGCTCTCACCTTCTAATTGGATATTTCTATCTTCAATATAGAGAAAAACAATAAACTGACATTTACTAAGTTTATCGTATCTACTTTGGGTTTTACTCTTCTTTAAAAATTCAGACGAATTTCGCCCAGTAATATCTCATGCACCTGAAGTTTATAAACTGTTGAAAAACACTCAAAATTTGTTTGGGTTTGTACACGAATTCTTAACAAAGCCACTTCCTATACTTATGGGTCATATTTTAACATGTTTGAACGGAAAATTGACCAGTTTTGTCAAAAATATTCCCTTGGGTAAAGGGATCTAGAATGTATTGAGTCGGATGTACGTGACCAACAGACAGAGACGATTCAGGTTTCTTGATGGCCTCCTTAACTATCATATCTATGTACAGAATGTATTGTATATCACCAAAAATTCGAATATTTTCGAGATCTTAATGTATGTCAGTATTTCTGAGCGCACGCCCGTTATTCAACCGTTACACGAAATCCACTTGTAACTTGCCCGACTTATCAACAAGACAACATGCATTCATGCAATCACAAACCAGTTTAAGTCGCCTAAACCCTTCAAAACAGCTCATATAATATCTGACTCCAACACTTTCAAATATCCACCGAAGTAATCGTTGTTATATCGTGCTATAAGGGAAAAAAAGGCTGGCTTAGAAAATATTACAATACTTCAATTTGCGAAAAGCTTTCGTTTTGTTGTGGGCCGGAAAGTAATTAGAACTCCGACAATATCACTTGTGACTTCTACAGTGAAGAAAACAAATATCTATTATCTCCACGCCGTGTTTAACTCTAGTTTGAAATTAATCCAAATGGCATCTTCAGCTTTGCGCCTACCGCAGTTGGACATTTTCTAGAATAGAAATCGCAGCACGATGGTAAAATAGACCTTTCTTATGGGCAGCAAAAGACATTCACGGTCATGACAATAGCTTTTATTAGAAGAATATTTTAAAAGAATGCTTTTGTTGTGTTGCAACAAAGGTTTGTGTTTTAAAACCCTCCGGCAAAGTAAGGTTTCAACGATGTAAACAATCTTTTTTGAATAATTCGCAAAGCCCACTAAGGTAATTATTGGTACGAGACTAGGAAATGAACAACTATGCCGTGATCTTGGAAGGGAATGAAAGGTCGATTCCGGCAATTTCTTTATTATTAATAAATTTTCCTTTATACTCCGAGAGCAAAAACACAGTTACTACGGCAGTTCAAATGACAATGTCAAATACAAAATTGAAAACTGTTTTTTAATAACTGCAAGTGATATCAGTTTTAGATGTGTACAAACTAACACAAGCTCACGAAACACTCGGCTATTTGCACTCCTAATCAAGTTTATTCGAACAAAATGGCTTTTTAATTCTTTCGAAACCGAATCCGCACAACAATAAAAAGCTGCACATGCGCATAAGTTGTAAGTCGGCGGCGGACATGTTAGTTTACGTCTCCACTCGAAAGCAAACACCAGATTAAAATAATTTGTGCTTGCGGTCTTCCTTGTATAGTTTTCGTTAACTCATGTATCTGAAATTCAACAAGAACGTTTCCATGAAGAAGGTTATGAAATGTCTCGTTTCCCTTGAGGCAATCGAACGATTTGTAGTCACGGATAGGTTCCTGCTCGCAATGCATACAAGCGTGTGACATTTGTGAGGATTAGATTCCCGTTATAAATAACTTCTAGTTGGCTAGTTTTAAATCGATCAGATCATATGTCTCGTGAGCGAAGAGAACGTGGAATTCTTAGTATATTATATTCCAATCCGCCGTGTGTGGCGAATTTGCCGCACGTGCAGCAACTATCACGCCCCAAAATACACTTTATCAGCCTGTCAACACGTCGGTTTACAAACAAGCTCAAAAAGAAATTTGACAAAAGCTTCCATGGCATATCCACTGAGGTTTTCCGGTTTAAGTGAGCCACGCTTGGCGAATAAAGGCTTTCTAAAGTTTCTCTCTACCTAAGTGAGGCAAGCATTTCCCATTACAAATACTGAAAACTGCCGCAATGCCTTTGGGTAAATAGAAGCTATTTACAGTGGCTCAATGGCACTACATAGATAAATGCAAGAATTTTAGACATGTGTATCTCTAGCACCACGCGTCAAGTGTCTCAAGAAAGCCCTATAAAGAAGATAACATAGAACCATGCATTCATAACACAATGTTTTCCCTTTCCGTTTCGCGGTTAAATTACCGAGCCTACAAGCACAAGTCATAATACACACATTCATGAATATGCGAACTGCACGAATCGCCTTATTACCATAATATAAAAGTAAAAGCTACGATTCAACAGTCCACGAAAAGAAGTTTAGTTCTAAAAGTACAAGAGTTTCGTGTAAAAATGGAATGCAGACATTACCAAGCACAAAACAAAGGACGCCGCCTCAGCGTTTAATTACAGAAATTTCTATTTCTATAATAATTGTAATTCTATACGACGTTGTCTCTCCAAAAGTCAATGTAGAACAGAATAAGAAGTTGTGGTTAACTGTGCGGAATATTAAACTCAGGAAAATACGAGAATATTCACGACTTAAAACTGTCAACTACAGGGCTCGGAATCTTGTCGATGGCTTTGTTTGCAAAGGCAATCAAAAACCCCACTGCGAATTCTTTCGCCATCTAAGGGTTGATAAGATATATACTATGTGACCTAAAATCTAAAAACAAAATTTCAAGTCCTTGGTTAAAAAAGTTGTTAGAGAATAGTACAAACATCTCCGTAAATAAAAACAATTTTGTGCCGAACGTATTTTTTTTATAACAAAGTGAATTTCTTGTCAGACAATTAGTCCTGACAGTGATGAGTAGTAAGAGGTATGCTCGTGTTATCTCGACTAAAATGTGAAAGCAGTTTCAACAAGTATCGGTAATAATAACAGACTGTACTGATGGAAAATACTGTAGGCTATGACATGTAGCGAACTTCTTGACAAAACACATTCAAGTCTTAGTAATGTCACATCGTCTGTTTGAACAAGATGCGTCAATTGTTTAGCTCAAGCAACGTTTCAATGGCCGACCTAAATTGTAAGCGGTTATTTCAAGCGAGGTATGATCACTAGCAATAGTATTCTGATCGAAGAAAGAAAATAAAGCGCCTGCTATTGCTCAACCACTTTAATCACTGCCTACACTAAAATTTATCGAGAGAAACTCACAACTTAACTCCATACTTGCTACACCTGGCACACATAACAATTAAAACAGCAATAGTTCGCTTCGTGATACAATAAATCATCGCTATCTAAGCCCTTTCCCTTCTTATAATCCTCGAACAAACATTACAGGTTGAAAGATTTATACGAGTTTACTATTTCCTTTCAAAAACAGTGGAGATATCGTCAAAATTCAACAGGAAAATTGAAGGGTTCTAGTTTAACAGGTACCAGAACATGGCGACTCGCTGTATGAATGATCCATGTGTTTTGAACTGTAACAATTCTCAAACCGAAAATAAACTCGAAACACAACACAAGACAACTTGTTACTTTACTAGATTCTCATCGAGCACTCTCGCTCGTCCTTAAGCCAAAATAACTATGTACAAATTGGTAGTAATGGTGATAACGCCATTAAACAAATCAACTAAGAAATCGAGCGAAGAAATTGATAAACTTACTGTGAAAGAAGGGCGGTAACCAAAGCAGCTTGTGTGAGAAGAAGTTTGCTTTCTCCGGCCCCAACGCACTCTGTATTTCACAGCCAACGACAACGAATATCGTTGCCGTTGACCAAAATTTACAAATCTGCGAAACACAGTCAGTTTAATGTATGGGAGAATTTAAATAAGGAAATTGTTTCTATTTGCATATATCAGAACTGAATTCATTCTGCCTCATGAATGAAAGCTCTTTTGCTATGCACAAGTTCGGATCTACTTCCTCTGGGGACAATCTGGGATGTTCGACTGGAACTAGCCTTAAAATAGCTCGAAAGTACAACATATTTTAACAGAAACATTAGCTAACATAAACAAGCTCAAAGTAACTTGAAGCAAAAGTCGTTTACCAGCTAAAAGAACAACTGGCCGTCCAGCCCAATACGAAATTCTAAAAACAGAAGAGCAAACGACAAATTTGCAAGGTTAAACATAAAATTTTTAATAATAACTTACGGTGAGTATAGAGGACTTACCGGCTACTTTAGATAGAAAAGTACGATGCTTTGAATGTAATAATACTGGAAAGAGGTTGAAATAAACATAGTTCCAATAGATAACTTTTCTCTTTCATATTTCGATCAAGCTAGTCATATCTTATTTACAAACTGCTTTTAGGAAACCCATCGCAGGGTCTTATGACCGTATCAATAAAGCTTACACACAAATTCGACCCAAGAGCTAAATTGTTATCGTCCTACTACAATAATAAATCTATGTCCCTACAAATGAAAAATCCTATTCTGAAATCAACTCAAAACTTACACACTAACATTCACATCACTCTATTTTATGGGTACAAGGACTCGACATGTCTTGATCACTTAGTATTCTCGCAGAAAATAATTATATGACTGCAATTCGATCTTTAGTTCATATTTAGTATTCAACGTACGCACGACAACTTTGGATACATGTATAGCGTTCAGCAAATTATCACTAGACAGTATTCACACAAGTGAGTTCATGTGGCTTTTATATTCACTCGACCGTTGACGAGCTCGACTCGTGCTTCTCCATAATGTCCACAGTCAAGTGCCTTCGGTATAGAAAAATACATCACACGAGATGACTTATCTAGGAGTGAGTTGGGCCTATGGGTTAAGATCAAGTTCAGCAATTCTTGAGAGTAGTTCGTTAAATTTATTGAGCATGATTAACTTGGTGAGCGACTTGTTGGTGACTGACTTGGTGACTGACTTGGTGACTGACTTGGTGCTGTGCTTGCTGTAAATGATGTTCGTCGTCCCCATTGGTAGTAACCGATGCTGTCATTCGCTTCTCCTTCTGCCTTCTGTTGCAGAACCAAACTCGTACAACCTCTTTGTCTAGGCCTAGATTTTCCGCAAGCGAGCCGATCTCTTGAGCTGAGGGTTTGGCGTTTTTGCAGAAATGGTTTTCGAGGGCGCCTTTCACAGCAAGTTCAATCGACGTTCTCTTCTTGCGTTTTCTCCCTTGCGTTGCCATCTTATCCATAGCACTTGTGGTACCATTATTGTTATCAGCCTCTTCTAGCCATTTCTCCAGCAGCGGTTTGAGCTTACACATGTTCTTAAAGCTTAGTTGTAGAGCCTCGAAGCGACAAATCGTTGTTTGAGAGAAAACATTCCCGTACAGTGTCCCAAGAGCGAGACCAACATCAGCTTGAGTGAAACCAAGCTTAATTCGCCGCTGCTTGAACTGTTTCGCGAACTGCTCGAGATCGTCTGAAGTTGGTGTATCGTCGTCAGCGAGCTCGTGATGCGGAGTCCCAGCTTGGACGACATTTTCGCGAATTCCTTGATTGTGTGGAGAGAAGGCTGCTTGGACTTGAGCTAGCTGTCCGTTTACGGCTGAATATGTTGTAGGGACCTGCTGCATGGAGCTCATATGAATGCGTGTGTGGTCCGGAGAATGAGTTCCATGTGTTGGGCTCGGCCAACGTGCTTGTTCGAGCATACTCGGGTGAACAGGCGGTCGGTGGTGAACAAGCGATGCAGCAGAAGTTATTACTGGTGTTCCATCATCCCTTATGATGGGTTTGACATCTTGAACGGTCAAGGCCGTGTTGGGTGGCCATCCTACAGGGCCTGCATGCTCTTGTACGACCCATTGAGGCCCGCTCAGATGTGTATTGGCGACTCTCAGCTCTTGTTGAGTTGTGGCGTGTGCTTGGCTGAGGGTGACGACATTTTGCTCGTCGCGATAGGACATGGCTGGAGCCTGCGTTTGGAATTTTGTTTCTCCGTGCGTTGTGATAGTAGGATTGTAAGGGTTCGTTTGGGCAGCCATTTGAATGAATTTAACTCGTACTCGCGGAGCAACTCAGCTTTTTTGCCGCCAGCCAGATAAACGTGTCGAAAGTTCTGTTGATTTCTTGTCATCTCATTGGAGGACGGCCTGATGAGTGACGTTCTATTATTACTTAATTAATCATGATTCAGTGGCCGCTGACAGCTGATTGGTTGAGCAGACACGGGCGCTGCGGTTGTCAGTAGCTACCGTGAGTCCAGAAGAATATGCTAATGGCCCACAAAGAAAACACTGATTGGTCGAGCTGTCAAACGAGCCTTTTGTCTTTACCGAGACCTCATTACCACAATTGCAAATGAGATGAAAGGGTCTACAAAATATAATCATACGACGTACAATAGAATTGCACTCTATACTAGCTTATATTAGTGGCTTTTGTCAGACAGAGCTGGGAGGGCGGTCAGAGCCGAGGGGGCGTCACTACCTGCTCGTCAGAATGATAGAAGGAGCCTCTTATTGTTCAATTTGCGTACGATGACAGCTTGAATTTCGGACTTAGCCGACACACGCTTGTGGTGGAGGAGTGATCAAAATCACCGGAAAATTACACGAGATCGCGGCGGGACTGTTTAGAAGAATGATTAATTGTAGGACATCTTTCAACACGGATTACGTTTCTCTGAGCTCTCCAGAAGGGCTGCTAAAGATATTTCATGGCGTCAAACACTTCACAGCTGCTTCCAAAGTAATAACAAATACAAGAGAGCAAGTGCCACAACCCTGGCAATATTTTCTCCGCCCCTTTCAACAAACAAGAGAACAGCCATCCAAGGGCATTCTCCGTTGAGCATGAAAGATTAAAATTCAGATATTAAAATTCAGATATTAAAATTTGAACGTAGATATTTCAGCTGTTAACAAGTGACTTTGAGTTAAGGATTTCGAGTATGATCATAAGGAGTTTAGCAGCGTGTGCTAAGCTATCTTTTTATCAATAGCTCTTGAAGGCAAACCCATTCAGTCCCAACTCTTCAATCAACACGGAAAAGGTTTAAATTTCTTACTAGATTTTATCAGCCTTTTGGGGATGTTTGGTAAGTCAGATGGATAGTTTACAAAATCTCCTTCGCAAGTTATTAATATCGCTCACGCTTCAGAGCCCAATAATAGAAAACGATCAGATACGTCCAATCATAAAGCTTGGCGTTCTTTGAATAGATAAATAGCCAAAAAGAACATAATGGCTTAATTTAATCAACAAGCCTTGCGTCACGGCCAAGAAGCTTATTTACAAAGAACTGCAATAATGAATTGAAGTCGAAAGCTGCCATTCTAATAAACAAATTCTCAGTTAGCCAGAACTTAGAAAGTCATTCCTTTATGAATTCGCTATGTCGGCCAATAGAGCTTGGCCTGATGGATTCGTGTCTGATTCGCATACGGCTGAATTCAAAGACTTCCAAATGAAAATGTCAAATAAAAGACCTCGAATTCGCAATGTTCCGATATTGCATTTTCTCGAGGTAACGCGAATTCGAGCAGGTTTCGTATCTATTGTCTTGAATTCGGAAGTTCGAAACGGAGATTATCTTCATCATTTTAATTAAACTTCTCAATTTGGCCTTCGCGAGAAATTTACTGCCTAAAAATCTGACACAAAACTCGCAATTGCAGACAAAGATAATTCGAGCTACCGAGATAGCGAGAGTATTTTTGTTCACACAAAGCGCTGGGTTTTGTTTACTTAATTCTTGTTGTTGCGAGCATCTTGTGCTGCCGCGCGATTTTCGATTATATATCACATTTCAAATATCATTGCCACAAACGCCTGCACCACGATATAGAATGCTTGAAACAAGTGCTCTCCAAGTGAAATACGCTCTTATTCATCCAACAGTTGAGTTGCTGTCTGGCAAAGAAATATCGAGAGAGCTTTGGTGGTCAAAACGAATGCTAATTCACGCATGGCGAGTCCAGAGTTCAGCAAATTGAAAGTTTCCGAGTCCTTTTTGTCAGAAATTAAAGTTAACTGCACAAAAATAAACGTACAGAAAGCACCGGTGAAAATCTATCATTAGCCGTTGATGTTCCTCGTTAGATACAGCTCCGAAGTTCCAATTTAGGGACAATAAAGTAGGTTCGCTTGTGCTTCACCTAACACACTATCAAACCCGAGTTAGAAACGAACTATTTGGCTATTTACTCACCAGCTCGCGCCATCACGTCTCTAGAGTCTGCTCTGATATAGTTTGCTCCAAAATGATCCACAAAAACCCTATTTTTAGTTCAATTTCCACAAGGGGTTACAAAACACAACCGTAGCACGAGACAAAGTCTCCTGGTTTGTGCTACAATTGACATGACGAAGCAAGAAGAACGAAAACGCTTTGCAATTCAACATGCAGAAAAATTTGCATCTATACATATACATGGCAGCCATAAATACTTGAGATCTGTTTGAAGACGTATTTGGTCAGGAGACCGGACCCAAACCAGCGTGGAAGGAGAGTTCATGTATAATACAACAGTATTTTGACCTGGTATAAAACTGAACGGGACTTAACAAAACGCTTGGAGAAGAAATGCCGGGAAAGGAGATACAACTTGGATAAACGGGAGGTGGTCCAAAGTGAAAGAATAGACACAAAACATTCATAATACCGTTACATGAACACCGGCCAAATGGCTGCGTTTGTCGCTGTAATATAATGCAGCTCCAAAACTCACCAAACGGGTTTGATAAAAACTTTTGCACAACAGCTAAAACCGCGCGGGTATTTAGTAATTCGATAGCCTACAAATAACTTCAAAATGAGGAGGACATGAGACGGGAAACGTGTTGTCCTGAAAGGTAGTGTCCTTGAACAGCAGGTTACAATGGACAAAATATTAAAATCTATGGAAATGCTGTCCAATTTGAAAAAATGACTTTAACTAAAAATAAATATTTTTTGGCTAACTGAACAACTCTAACTCAAATTGGGTCGGTCTAGGTAGCCACAATAAAATATAAAATATAAAATATAAGCTCGTAGCGGTACGTGGGAGAAGAAATAATTTTATTTCAACTTTACAGCTGTACAAAATGAATTTCAACTTTTGGCTTAGATTCAAAAATAAAAATAAAACGTTTTGGCACAGTTAATCTTTAATTTTATGCAAAACAGTGGACTTTTTAAAAGGCGCTCGAAAAGAAATTAGTAAGCGGTAACTGAGGGGGAATATTTGAGACAACGGTTTGTTTCCCAGCTACTCCCTTTCCATATAGTTATATGCAAAACACTTAAAGGTGGAGAAATTGTCCGCGAATTCAGAAATACAAACAACTTTAAAGCTGTTTACAGTTCGATTCGATAGCTGGAGGAATTCTATCCGGGAAGAACAATTGACGATTAATCAGGTGTAATTAGGGGGAAAGCGGAAAAAAGTCGAACTGTCGATTGTTTTACTTTTACATTTTGTTCTCGAAGACTCGCGAATATTGCAGTGCCATTTATGAAACTTCCTTCTCTGGATTATTAACCGTGGGAAGTCGTGTATATGACAAGAGCTTCCCGCCATTTTAGCACAGCCCACTTGGCGATCCAGAGTTGACAATGCGTTTTCAGAGCCTATACAATTTGAAAACAATAGAATCGTTAATGCCAAGCATTTTAGCTAAATAATTTTTCGTTTTTAACACCACTATAAACGCCAGTGTTTTAAGGCTCACTATGATGACGGCGCAATGAAAGACATTTTTTTTAAATTATTTGCACGCGAATTCAGTCTGGGCCGCATTTGATTGGCTTTAGTCGTAAAGATAGTTCCCACAGCGACAAAATAGCGTACATTTTTGGCAGCATCTTCGCCTAAAACTCATCCGAGCAACATCTGTGTCATGGTCAACTCGACAGCCCGGTTCCATTTAGAGTCAGCTGACACATTTTGCATTTCTGAGTATCAGTAGGGTTCCAAGGTTTTAGCACTTTCGCCGTCATTCTTACATTTTTTATTGAAGAAAAACTTGTATTGGTTTTATTCAATTCTAAATTTGATTGACAACAGTAAATACTCTTTTACTTTGTGGAACATTGGCGTCAGAAAAACTACGTATTAATTGGAGGTCACGTCGCGTGCAAAGATGTTCCCAGCAGTGTTTATTGCGCAATGGCGCCAACGTAACGGTCACAGACTTCTAATTCCCCGGTTAAAAGAGTTCACCACAAAACACTACCCACTAATAGCATAGAACTGCTAGCTGAAGAAAATGGAGAGCTGGAAACAAGATTCACTGCTATACCAGAACAAGCCTACTTTATAGTACGAAAATTGAAATAGTACAAGGGTTTTTTTTAGCAAGATTCTTCACAAAAACAGTTCGTAGTTCTTTAAATAGCCGAAAAAAACCCGCAAGTTCTTCATGTTGCAGGTGGTATTGTTGAAATAACACATTTTTGCCACTGTCGCTTGTTTTCAGTAAAATATTGTAAAATATTGTCGATACTTTAATGCAAGGGATGCAACATTTAAAGTGCACTAAGTGTTTAATTGCCGCCAATGAGGGATTTCCGGTCAAAAGAAACTTTTCGTCCAGCCACTTTACAGGTGCAGCGAAATTCGTTCCATATCAGAAAATTAATGCAAAGGAAATTAACACGATCAGTCAGGAATTTAAACCTTTTTCCTTCCTTTTTCGCATTAGATTTATTGGTTTACGTTTTGCCTTTTCAATACTGTGTAGTGGAGCTTAATGTATTGATCAAAACAGCTCAAAATACGATTATCTACAGAACCATCCACCCCCACCCCTACAGTATGGTCGGTCCTAACATCTGCATCATTTGGGTTTTAATTCTTGTCAACATAAAACTCTTACAAGACGACCAGAGCAAAACGTAATTTGAACGACAGGGTGCAAAGAAAAACAACTAATGAGCCGGGAAACAGAGGAAAAACATTTCAGGACAAGTTTGAAAGTAATTACTCAATCGCAAGCAAATCATTCTTACACCCCCGCTCGATAATACGAAATGGTCCTCCCTTTTGTATACATAGTAATTGCTTCTGATTAATTCATTGATATTATTCTTGTTCGTACTGAAAACAACTCAACTGTCTGGTTATTCGTTAGCGCGCTCATTCAGAGCCAGGGTCGCTTGGAAAAAAAGTAATAGTTGATGCAGTCTTTGCAGAATGAAATTAAACAAAAATTCAATGGAATACAAATTCAATGGAATACATTGAATACATACATATTTATGAAGCCTCGAGCCATCTCTTAACGCGCAGCATGACTCTTTGTGGCTTAAAAGTATTACGGGTATACCGAATTTGACCGTTATTTCTTATTTTTCGTTATTACATAATACTACTTGCATAACTTTAACATTCTACAACACATACATATTTTATCTTGAACATACGAATGATGCCAAGTAGACGTCTCAATTTCTGTACTGAAGTAATACTCCCATAGGGGGGGGGGGGGGGGG
>JANUFV010191742.1:0-12464 GCA_024757865.1 Epizoanthus scotinus | reverse complement strand
ATATTTTCTGAAAACTATGTTCTAAAAGCAATAAAACAGCCTCGCTTGTGTATCTAGACAATAATAGAAAACGGTATAACGTAGTAGAACACTCGAAAAGCAGAGAGAAAACTCGGCTTCGCCTCGTTTTCTCAACACTTTTCTCGTAAAGCCAATGCAAAACTCTGATAGTTTCTATATTCATTTTCTATGTCGATGAGAACTGAACCATCAATTTCGAAATATCAGTTAAACCTATCTTCCACGCTCAGACAAAAAGTATCATATATGTACTATTCCTCAGTCTATCTCGGCAGTTGATAAAACTGAAAAGGATAACCTATGCTGTTGTTGATACAAATATTGAAATAATATAGCATTTACTAAGTCATGTAACTTCACTGTTACTTGTTAGTTGTCTCTAGTCCACCAGATAAGAATCACTAACACTGCTTAATTACGAAAAAGAAATCTTCTGGTGTCCAGCTGTAGGATCAACTAGTTGTCTAGTAGGTATTATAATTTAGAATCGATTACCAGTATTATCCAATGATTTGTATGATAAATAATCGATAACAATGTGCTCGTGGAATCTTTTAACATTTTTAATTTTTGTATTGCGTTTGGTTACAAATGCTGGTACTTAGACATGGCTCAACCTACAATGTTTTAGCCACTAGCAACTGTTTGCTAGTAGGATAAGTTTTCACTAGCAAAATGCTCAAGGATACTAGCAAAAATACAAAGTAGTACAATAGGCTACAATATGTCAAAGCCATCTTCTATTTGTTATTCTGAATAAAGCATTGTATTTGGCTCTAGAAACACAGTTCGACATTCAGAAATTCATTCAGAATCGATTGGCCAGAACAAACAAACATGCAAAAAAACCCTACAAGCTTGTTGTTTACGAAAATGATCAGTTCTATTTGCCATAGTGCAAATAAGCTTGATGAAAATTTACTTGCAGGTATTTGCTAGTGGCTAGTTTTTTTACTCGCAAATTTGGAACAATTTGGAAAGCACGCTCGCATTTTGCGTGTTTGCTAGCGGTCAAGTCGAGGCCTGCTTAGATGCACAAATTATCTATATACAACAATAGACCATCAGCATGGAACTACTGATGAAACACGATTCTGACATAAATATCAACCGCAGTTCTTCTCATTCTTGCACATCTCTGTGTATGCAGCATTACCATTGGACTGCTTGAAATATGTTGTCATTATTAGTACTAATATATTGATTGCTGGCGCTGGGATTATACTGATCACTACAACATTTCAACGAGTAATTTTCGAAATCAACTGTAAACAACCACCATTAGAAACTAGGGCAGTTATCAGAACAACAACTTATCAATAACTGATACTTGGTTAGTTATTCTGAATATTTTTTCCTTGCAGGGAAATATTTTGTGGAGACGTTTGGATAATTTTTTTTGCTAGCAATTACTATTAAATTTTATATTGATTAATGTCTCAGTCTGCAATCAAATAAACATCACTGAGAAAATGTAATGATGGAATCTACATATTGAAAATAGGAAATCCTCATTGGCATAGAGCCATTCATTAACTGAAAAGCTTCAGTCTCCAAATATTTGGCAAGGAAACTGTCCTTAACTCTTAAGCGACAATTGATAACATCATGATAACGTTTACTTTGCGAGCGATTGCCCTTTATTCAACTAAAGGTCTGTGTATTGAAGAAGAGTTATAGACAATTGATTCCCGTTACAAAGTTAACTTGTTTTTACAAAGAGTCCAGTAACGTTAACTTAAGTGTTGGCCAATGGCCCAATGGGTGTACTTCTTTGAAGACAAATTTGTTGTTTTATTTTGTTTTGCTGCCCGCTACTAGTTTGATATATCTTTTCACAATTACAGATTACCATATTCATGAAGGATGTATATTTCAGCGCTTGCGCCCTACATGTTCTCTGCGTCACCTAATCATAAAGGAATTATTAACACTTGTCCTGCTGAATTTTCAAAATCCAAAATTTTAAAATTTTATGAAAATTGCAAACTCATTAATTTTAAGAAACAAGTAACACCAAACACTCCTACTCATCAAGACAAACAAAATGAATGCTCATTTGATGGGTTTTCGTCAATTGCTTCAAAAGTTAGGACAGTTTTGGTTTTAGTAAAATTGTCTTCAGCAGGACAAGAGTGCTGTATAAATTCCGAGCCTTAAGCTTGAAAGCTCTACATAACATAAGTGCTATTGAACATATACATATGAAAAGTTAGCAATATAAATATATTAGCTTTACGTTGTATCACTTTTACACGAACAGCGATTCACATTGTTTATGATTCTGTAGTAGTCGAACTCTATTTGTATCAGTTTCGAGCTGTTATGATTGTTGTATTCTAAAATCAGTCAATTTCCTGAATTCCCAAACCGCAACAACTGACACAATTAACTATATGCGGTGTCGGTCTAGCAAGAGCGAGCACAGACCATTTATTGCCTCAACAAACAATATGTTTTCAAGAAACTCGAATGACTGTCATTCTAATATACATAATGACACAAAGACTATTAAACTGAAAAAGAAAATTAACGCTCCGAAAAGTCTGTCTAATACTATTCACCTCTCTGAACTACCGTATGCAAGTAAAGCTTCCTTTTGAACCAATCATATGAACAAGTATAGCTCTTTGGGAAATTTAGGAAAACATTTATCATCTATTTTTATTCCGCTTCGCTCAATGTAGCCGCAGATAAATAAACCAATATTACACAGCGTAGGTATACACTACTGCTTATCACCTGCACGTATTCACACAAACAACTGCCATGAGAACAAATATATAGGTACGATGTACTGATGAAAGTATTCAACTTTGAGAGAGCATCATGCGAAGCAAGGCTGCAAACAAAAACTATGGCAGGCATAGAAATAAGCGAAATATCTTTCTCAAAGTCGCTATTGTAGGCTGTGTCACAATTCGCACAAGTTTCTGTCACTTTAGCTCTACGCTTTAGCATGGTCAAAGGGTTTCCAATATGTCATTTTCAATTGAAGAACTATCGCGCAACAATCGTTCTGTTCTAAAATAAAGTCTCGAGAGCACTACTCGTGTAATCTATATGCAGAATTCTTCGATACGAAGTTGTATAATTTGTATAGGTATAAAATGGAATATAATGAAAAAGGTATGAAATGTATGGCTGTAGGGAGTGTAGAACCTCCTCTGTCATTCTGTGTCTGTACCTTCCTTAGCCGTAGGAGATCATTTTTAAAACGTTAAAAATTAAGTAAGAATATTTTAAGAGCGAATCTCATTTGAACACGCTTTTAAGTCGAACTGTACCGTAATTATATAACTATTTATTTATTAGATATATATTAGCATAGTGTTAATTGGCTTTTACATTATATTTAGGTCAATTTTTCTTTTGATTCTCAGCCATTTGAGTTTAGTTTATATTCGTTTTTACCCAGGAATCCATGATATATGTCTTTATACTCGGGCGTTACAGGAATCAATCAAACTCTATTTAGATATAGTTTAATATTGTTATCATTGTAATCACAAATAATAATTATATAACTCATAGCTCGAAAATCGGCCAGCTTCGCTCGTTATCGATCTGACATAAACTGCCATTGCTGTAAAGTGATCTACCAGTTTAAAGAAACAACTTTTATTACTACACAAAATATATAGCTTGTTATACCCTCGTACTTTCAAACTCACACACAGCACTATATATTTAATAACAATGTATACACAGTGACTTAACAAACAAAAGTCACAGCTCAACAACTCTTTGATGTCTCATACCACTTCACTGTTGAACTTTCATTGAATAATCACATTTCAGATGTCTTTATCAATTTTTACAAAATTAATAATACAAATAACTATTTTATTGGAGATATTTAAGAAAATGCTTTCCCTAACGCTTGAGTTATTTTAATATAATATTTTGATATCTCAGTTTAAAACTGCTGTAGTAATAATTGCTGTTCACGTTTTGACACACTGTGTATGGTCTTCAGCTCTGTAATGTTTTCGCACACACGCAGAATAGTACTGGATCAAATGAGCATGACACTTCTATGAAAGTCCATGTAGTGATGTGACGTGAGTTGGGTGAGTTTAGTGAACTTTCATACATGTGGTCAAACGGGAATGAGAGTTGTTGAGAATTGCGTATAGGTCATATCATGAGCTATGACCTAAACGAGTTTGGGCAGCTCTCATGCATGTGTTCAAAAGAGGAAGAGAGTTGTTGAGATTAGAGTTGCATGAGCTGTGAGTTTGGTAAACTTTCATTCACGTGGTCAAACGAAGTTTAAGATTTGCATGAGCTATGAGTTTGGTGAACTTTCATACACGTGGTCAAACGATGAGAAGAGTTGTTTAGAGTTGCATCGGCTATGACTTATGAGTTTGGGCAGTTCTCATGCATGTGGTTAAACGATGATGAGAGTTGTCGAGAGTTACATGAGCTATGAGTTTGGTAAACGTTCATGCATGTGGTCAAACGAGGAGAAAAGTTGTTTAGAGTTGCATCAGTTATGACTTGTGATTTGGGGCAGTTCTCATGCATGTAGTAAACACGAATGATATAGTCGATGAGATTTGACAACATTTGCACAACAAACAAGAACAAACTCTCATTAAAATTGAAAGAAGTTCAAAGTTGATGAGAGAAGATGTGTATTCATAGAGTTGTTGTATATCTTCATGTTTTTATAATGTGTCTATATTATGGAGTTTATTACCAAAGTTCGTCACCCGTTTTTCAGGCTATTAAACTCTACTGGAAAATCTAACTTTTAGAATGTCATCGCATTGTTATAACCAGGATTGTAACTGAGAAATGTATAAATAAAGTTATTATTATTATTATTATAAAGCAAGTAGAAAGCATTTAGACGCCGGATGATCATTTCTGAATCAAAAGCGATTTTTGGTATTTAAAAATAACTACTTTTCGTCGACACTAATTCTTTCGGCAAGCACTGGATAGCTTGGTGATCCGGAATTCTAACGTAAAGCTGCTTAGAAATTGAGCAGCTTATTATGAAATAATTCATTTCTAGAGAACACATCCCCTCGGGTAATTCCTAACATACTACAGTCTGGGCTACAGTATGGGTGAACTGGTGTCAACATTCCTAAGACAAAAAATCGAAGCACGTCCAACATATCTTGAATAAAACCTGTTCTGAATTCTAATGAATGGTGGATGAACGAGTGAGTTTGCACGAGGCATCGCAAATGAGAGCGTGTTACTAACTTCAGTGGGCAAATGTAGCAAGGATCGAAAAGGGTATATTATGGCAGTGTATATATATCTAATAAAACATGAGACCTTCTGTTTCAGTACGACAGTCCACGATCGAGCTCTCTAATTGCTGTACCAATTGGCAGGCCATTACCATGACCATTTATTTCATGAGTATAAGTGTTTGACGCTACGTATTTGTAACACTAAACTGAAGCATTAACAATTCCTACCAAGCCTAACTTTTGAAGCCGTAGACACATATATAAACCCATAACACGACTGACGACCATTCATTTCGGGTTTCTGGAAGAGTATAAGTGTTTGGTGTTACTCATTTATTACAACTGAAGAATTGCAAATTCCACTAAGCCTAACTTTTGAATCAGTTGACACAAACCCATAACATGACCATTCATTCTACATATCTTGAAGAGTAGAAGTGTTTGGTGTTACTCATTTCTTACAACTGAAGAGTTGAAAACTCCCACCCAGCCTAACTTTTGAACCAGTTGACACAAACCCATAACATGACCATTCATTTTACATCTCTTGAAGAGTAGAAGTATTTGGTGTTACTCGTTTCTTACAACTGAAGAGTTGAAAATTCTCACCAAGCCTAATTTTTGAACCAGTTGACACAAACCCATAACATAAGCATTCATTTTACATTTCTTTAAGAGTAGAAGTGTTTGTTGTTACTCATTTCTTACAACGGAAGAGTTGAAATATCTCATGCACTGAGCCTAGCTGTTGAAGCAGTTGACACAAACACATGAGTAATCATTCATTTTGGATCTCTTGAAGACTAGAAGTGTTTGGTGTTACTAACGTTTTCTGCCTGAACCAGTTGACAGAAATGCATAGCCACATCACAATCACAATCATGTCTAAGACAATAAAAGAAAAGTGCAAAATGAAGAGTTTAATTTTTCCATTATTCCTGTTGCGGAAACCTATGAAGAACGTATTTACAACTACTGAATTTTCCAATGCTATTAAATAATAATAATAATAATATTATTCTTTATTTCGTGAAAGGTGAATCTTAATGCCCATCTAGATAATCATCTTTCTGTAGCTCTCTTCCGTTTCTGCTTCTTATTTTGAACTCCATCTGATCTGTTAATAACAGTTATCGTGTTTAGTGTCTGTAAACCTCTTACTGCTTCTTAACGGATCTAACAAGCCGGCTTTATTTGCTATGTGAACCAGTTTCTGGAACTCGAGTTTACAAAAATTAGAAGTTGTGATAATCTTCCGACGATATGCTTTGTAGCTCACGAATGACCTCGACTTACATGAAATGTTGACCCCTGCCCCGCTCACGGTATTTTGATCAATCCTGAAGCATCCCCACTGTTGAGCCAATTAAAAGAACTCTAAATCCGACTAACAATTGACATTCGTTATAAAAACCTTTGAGAGTGTAACGTCTTCGGCGTTGCGTACATCTTGCAATTGAAGATTTGTTAAGTTAAATGCTGTTTCTTTTCAAGAACAATCCGTGACTTTGATGCAGTCGAAGTCCCATCCCCCAAAGTATTTTTAAATAGGTTATAAATTCAGATTATTCAATTATTCTATCTAAATCTTCCATTTGCTCTATTTTTAATTTTATTCTGACTGATTTGCAAGAATTATGATATAGATGGAGGCAAATAAATGGTAAATCTAAAGTTTGAGAAATCTTGTTGAGCCTAGACTTAGCAGGAAGTAACTTATTTTCTTTTAAAAAGTTAAAGAAAACATGACTTGCAGTTCAAAAAGCAAACTGCACTACATGTATGTAAATTGTTTTGACACAGACCACAGTCCTACTGTTAGCCCTTGTCCTGATAAAAACGATTTTGCTAAACCAAAAACAATTGACAAAAACCCATATAATGACCACTCATTTTGTTTGTCTTGATAAGCACGAGTGTTTGGTATTACTTGTTTCTTAAAATTAATGAATTTGCAATTTTCAAAAATTTTAAGATTTTGTATTTCGAAAATTCAGAAACTGACTCTTGGTCAATTCTTCAGTCTGTTTTTAGGCTCTGAAACTAAGAGTTATGTATATAAGCAAATGTTTAACTTATTCTTTTTCTGATCACTTGTGGCGATGTCTTGCTCAGTTGAAGATAGCAAGTCCTAATTAATGCAATTTCTAGCTATACATTCATACATACATACGTACATATTTTATTTGATAATGCAGGTCAGCAGTGGCAACTGATACAGCTGATGTGGACCTGACTAATAAGAAGGAATCTAGCAGATTTACAGATACTAATAATAAATTAACAGTCGTATATTAAAATGTACAATTTCTAAAATTTGAAACAAAATTCAGTGTTATACATATTTACAGTTTACTAAATCTAAGGTCTAAGAATAACATTCAGTAATAAAGATAATTGTCTAAGTCCTTGTTTCTATTTACACAAGTACCTTTTATACAAGAAATTTGTTTCATGATCTTAGTTGTGTTTTCACTCTTCACAGCTTTCTTAAAGTTTGCTATCTTACTAATTTCACGTATTTTCTTATCCAGGCTATTCCATACAATAGGTCCTCTGGAGATAAGACTATGCCAATATGATAAGACAGCTTAGACAATGTCATCTTGAATAAGAGATCATCACACAACCGACTAAGATAGTGTCATGCGATACATAAAAACTACTTCATGTCTGTCTGAATTTTATTATGTTACACATCGAAATGATAACTGCAATTATAAGATTTTGGCTTGGTATTAATTGACATTTAAAGGAATATTTCGAAAGCTTGTAAGACCTATTTTGTAAATGGGAATTATCTGTTTCATGTTTCGGCAATTCTGACATTGAAGTTTGCAAAAACTTGGCACATTAGTCATTACAAAATACATTTCTTGTGGTCACTTTGACACTTGAGTGACTTTTATTGAGAAATCTCAACACGTTGATCAAATATTTATTTGACAAACAAACTGCGTATGTGAAATTCCGTGTCGGACTCTTAAATGCCGTGAAGCTTAACTCCTCTAACGGAAAACCGCAAAAGCTATAATGTTTTAAAGCGGAAATTCATCTTCTCCGCGGACTGTCGGAGAAGACGATAAGTGATAACAAAACCCAACAAAAGCCAGGTCTGGACTGTTTCTTTATTTTGTTGGGAAATAATTTTGAACAAAAAAAAAAATTTCAAAGACAACTCAGATTTCCGTTTCATGTACAGTTTAAAAAAGCAAAAAAAACACTGTATACTTTATTTTTACCGCAAAAATGTTTCAGTGATATCGAAGGTAAAGCGACTACTTAGAGCTTGCTGCAATCTTCGGTGACCTCTGTGTCTGCGATGTAATATGTCTACTTGTTTACACTCATCAACCCTCTTCGGAGTAAGACAAGATCATAACGTTTTGAGATATTTAATTGCCTATTTATTTACCAAATTACAGCCTAATTAGATTTTCACTTCTAAGTGCTTTTAACTCTTTGGTGAGAAAGATCACTCTATCTGATCAATTTTCCCGCAGACATGAGATAATCAGTTTAGTTCCGCAACTAGGAAGTAATACATCACAGGATCGCAATAATCCATTCCAATTAATTTCGCTGATCTAAGCGATCGTTGCTGGAATCAAAATAGTTTTCTTAAAATAGCTTCATTCTTGTATTTCAGTCAGTCTGCGACGCTTCGAAAAGTAGGATTTCGGTATAATTATACACATAGAATTAACGATATTATTTTGGCTTACTATAATGCTTTGATGAATTGACAATATCTTATATAAAAAATTTTATAAATTAAATAAAATTGAAAAATATGCTTAACTCAGACAATTGGCTTCCATGAGCATAGAGTAGTTGGCAGTCCTGGTTACAAGACGAAGGTATTTCGTCTGTTTGCATCTAATGGCAGATTCTTGGATCATCATTTCATTAATAATGTCCAGAATATTTTAGTCACTGTTTTCTATCTGATGTAAGTATACATTACAACTTCTTTGTACAAAGCGGGCTAAATAGTACCTAATACTGCACTACTCAAGGAACTGAAATGTGGATGAATGGATTATAATTGTGATCATGACAACACGTAGAACGGAGATTACAAAGAAAAATTAAGGTAAATAAATGATTGAGTTCTTCAAAAATTATATATACCCAACACATAAACTTAAGAAAAATATATTTTGTATTACTTTTAAGATAGAATAATTTCTTAGTTTGAAGTGCTTTTAATGCCGCATTTGTCATTTTGGCTTTATGATACCGCTAACAAAGATAGGATTGAAAACTCAAGTATTATTAAAAATGTTCACACCTACACTCAGCTAATTCGAGGATTTCTTGAGCCACTAGTTCATGCTCACGCAGAGAGGCCGAGTTAAACCGGATAAATCTTCTTCACTGCTGGTAATAGCGTTCGTACTACACCAACTGAACGAGTTGAGCTTCCAGATTATGTGTATCAGCTTGCATTCCACAGCAGAAAATGCTGAGAAAATTACGAGTTTAGCTTGAAAACCGCTACAAAGTATAAGTTATGGTAAAAATACTTGTACCTTTGCTGTGCCAGAGGCGCTCGAATCATCAGCTCAAATTAGGACTAATATTAGACTAGCGTTATTCTGGCTATGCTTATATCATATCCCTGATTATTCCGGCTCTATTAATCAGACTATTTCAATTCCATACATGACCGACTTGACCAGACTGTCAGGACCCCTCTTCAATATAGACTTATAAAGTTTCAGTGTAACTTCCTTGCCTATATTTAGTTTGTTTTGTTCAACTTGAGTCAAAAATATTTGTATAAAATTAGCAAAATACTCAATAAAAAAAAAGAACTCCCACCCTCCCGGTGTTCAGCTTGTAATCTAACATGTTATCTTTGGCATTCGTAATCTGTACGTTGCTATAATATAACTTTGAAAGGCATACAGGGAAGTGTTCTTCAAGTGAAGATATCACTGATATTTTCTAAAATATTCTGTGTTATACAATGATTATCCAAGTTTCTTTGAAGCACACTGGACATTTTCCTTAACGGTATGCTATCAAATTCTCAAACACATGTTGCTCAACTGGCGGTGTTGCGTAGTAGTCGATAGTAATTCTAAGCGATATAGCTTACATACTGAGCCAATCGCATACAGGGTCAAAGTCCAGCTAGTAGATTATCGGTCTCACGTGCGGGCGGTCGGGGTCTTAAAATAATTAACTAAGAGCTGCAAACGGTTAGACCATCACGTCTTCTCGGATATACCGTTAAACCGGAGGCCCTCGGAGACCTTTGTCGATTGGATTGCAAAACCTGTTATAGCTCTCCGTCCACCTCAGAGTGGATTAAAGCAATAGGCATTCTCACGCATATACTAAATTATCCAGTGGACTGACAAATGTATTATTTTAAACTTCAAAGATTATAAATTCTTGAGTCAGTTATAATGAATATCAAGATTGATTTAATCAACTGTGGGGGTTGATAGTATGCTGTTCGCCGTGAGGGTGGTAGGTTTGAGCTCAAGATTGATTTAATCAACTGAAGCAGTTGATGTTATGCTGTTCGCCGTGAGGGTGGTAGGTTTGAGCTGACGTTTCGAGTGTTAGCCCTTCGTCAAAACTAGTCCACCAGATAATAAATATCACTCCTCGTAAACTTGTGATGATTGGTAATAATGTTTCTAGCAGCAGAAGGTGTGTTTAAACAGTTAGTACTAGTACTAGTGGTCGAAGGTCGTTTGCCCATTCCGCGGCTATGCTGTTCAACAGTCTTCATCCTGAAGTTAAATCTGCTCACAGTGTGAAGGAGTTAAATCTTTTTACTGGAGACATTACTTGTGATTGTACATTGTACATTGATACAGAGATTTTATATTTTAAATTTTATATTAGAATTATTTCTTGCATATATATTATAGTTAGCATTTATTACATTATTGTATTATTAATGCCTTTATTAGTTGCACAGCATCTTTGGAAATCATTGTAAGCTGAAAGATTTCTGTGGATAATAAAGTCTATTATTATTATTATTATAACAGAAACGTTTATCATTAGTTTGAATGCTTAAAGCAAATAATGAAATATATATAGCGTTTTGTCTCTGACAAGTAACTACTTCCAATACCTAAGGTGATGTTAGTCAAGAGATACAATTCATTGGTGGTGAATATTTAGTGATACCGAATAAGTTGACGAAAACACAGAGTAGCCATTCAAAGTGACAGCTAGATTATAATGAAAAGTAAATAGAACACCAAAGTGTAAGCACATACCAAATTACATTAATAAGCTGTGCACATACCACGTGCAAGTAAATTTAATGTTGGCATTTGCTTATCAATTCGGTGTCGGAGGATTAAGAAGCTCGTCATGAATATATTCTAATGGAGATTCTATTTTTATAAAAGTATAAATTGCATGAACATTATAGTAAGCCTGAAGTCATTTTCTGATAAAGTCTCACACAAGAATTAAATTAACAAAACAAACAAAGTGTTTATGTACATTAATAGGGATCCTTCGTGGCAAGTCTGTAGATACATCAACTGCACTAAACCTAATTACAATCAAGATGATTAAGTATAATGCTCATCCTCAGGGTCCCCCCCAGGGGAGGGAGGCTGTACTGTCAATCACAGAGAGTCTATACGGGTACGTGTTGTCTATAGTGTATGGTTGCGAACATATTTCGTTTGATATATAGAGCATATCATATATCCTGCTCTTTAAAGACTATTTCGGGAGTGAGGTCCAGGATGGGAGGTCGGCGCACTCTTATAATCCTAGGGTCACTCAGAGCATCTCTTCCCGGTTCCGCCTCTGTCTAATCCTACATACAGTTACCGACGAACAGGTGATGATGGTTATTGCATACCGTAAAATCCCACATTAAAGCCCTGGGCTTACACTTGTTCGTGAGGGGTTTTGGGGGGGCTGATATCCGGAGGACTTATAAGCGGTACAAAAAACACGTTTCAGAACAAGCAGATACTATTTGAGAAATAAATTAAAACTAACATTTTTAGAACACTTAATTAGTTTCTCGCTTTCTGATTGGGTGAAAAGCGTGGTATATAAGAGTACATACCACAATTTCATTTGTACTATATATGGGGGGTGGGGCTTAAAACCGGAATATTCTTTTTGTTAGTAGATAGATGGGCTTATAGCTTAATTAAAGGAGGCGCATAATCGAGTGTGGGCAATAATCGATGGGACGCGTAATTAAGGACAGAGTGCTTAATT
>JANUFV010191632.1:0-12467 GCA_024757865.1 Epizoanthus scotinus | reverse complement strand
ATCTGAGAGAGAGAGAGAGAGAGAGAGAGAGAGAGAGAGAGAGAGAGAGAGAGAGAGAGAGAGAGAGAGAGTTAGATAGATAGATAGATAGAAAAAAAAATCCCTCACGAGACTGTATAATCGCCAACACTAGCTAGCACTAGTGGGAAGCCAGGCTTAATACAAATTAAGGATAAATTAACTGAAAATTGATGTGTTGTGTGGAAGGTTCGAGCTGACCTTTCGACCCGGGTCTTTCACTAATATCATATCGCTGATGCAGAACGCCTAGTTTGTTTAAAAACTAGTCTACCAGGCTTAGTATAAAGACTGACGTCAACTACAGTGCATATACGTTTTGCTTAAAGTATAAATTATCTGGACGGAGGAAGGTATCGTTTTCTTTGTAAAATTACTACATTTGATAGAAAGTAATTAATATATAGCGATAATCCAGTCAGTTAATTAAAAATAGATATAAGGATATCTCTGAACAATAGTAGGGGCACAACAACTAAGAAAAAGGAGAACAAATTAGAAGTATCGGCTGTGGCAAATACATAGCCCACAGTTGAAAAAAAATGGCAAGCTGGATTCCAAAGGTCTGTAACCAGATCCCTGGTTTGTTGTTGGCCGAAAGCAAAAAAAGGCTTTGCAAACAATTCATAAGCAAGAAAAAGAACATATAATAAAAATCTTAATATTCTCGTCTATTCAGTCAGTCATAATGTGAAAATAAGTGTTCCTGCTAGTTTACCTTTCTAGCACGGGGCCTTGATCCACCTGTTTGACTGAACAGCTCTCGGTCAGTGACATCTAGTGCTCTATCCATTCTCCTGCCGCCTCTTGGTTGATAGCGTTCGTTGTCAATACGACCTTTTACTCCATCAGGGGTGAGTTGAGCTTTGAAGTCAATATCTACGTTTGCTTGGTCGCCGTAGGATACAAACCCAATGTGAGTGCCGTTCGCGGATGGTGAGAAAGAGTCCACAATATCCTTTGCAAATGATTTTAACCTGGCCCAGTTCTGTCTTCCCACTCCATCTGAAGAATCGACTAATATTCCAATGTCCAGAGGTCGACTTTCTGGGGTTTCTGGTCGTGGATCTAAATTTAATCATTACAAGTTACACTAAACTTACTGTAATGGTCCTGACCTCAAATTTTATGTTTACAGGTTCTCGCTGGTCAGCTGGATTTGTATGTAACCAACTCGTCTGACTGCTACCAAATGCACGTGTTAGTTGTAAAAACCCATTTACTATAGATTTCCGTGGCATGTACTATACTCTCATAGACTACGCTTCTCGAATGTTCTGGATTAACGACGTGTCAGCCTTCATATTGTTTTAACATCTAATGAACAGTTGGCAATAATTTCATAGTAGTACGGCTCTTTTAAATCTAAAACTAATAAACAAAAGTTGCTGAAGCATTATCTAAATTCAAGAGTTTATATAAGCACATTGGTGTCATATCTATTGCAAGTACAACATCAACCGCCGAAAATCCTCCTAAAATTCGCGAACTACGACCACGCCCAATGTTAATTTCTGGAGAACATTTACTAAATGGCCATCCTCTAACTGCTGGTTTTCAATCAATCCCCAGAGATTCAAATGACAAAGCGCATGGCGGTCATGTTGGTGTCCCTAAAAAAATATACTTATTACAACTCTATTGTTATAGGACACCAACACGGCGGCTACGACGTCACATGCAAAACAAGGATTAGGTAATGACTTGTCTATTCCTCAACTGAGGGTGGCCGCTCAATAGATCTAGGTGGGTTTGACTGACGGCTTTTTATCGCTTAAGTGTGGTTTTGAAGAAATACAGTAAGAAAATAGAGAGCCGTATACTGGCGAACTTACGACAGTTTGGCCAGCCTCTTGTGCGGCTTCCTTTGATTGTTGCTCCTTTCTTGTCGACACACCAACACCAATACCAACCGGCACTGCACTGCACACTGGCGTAGCTACCATCTTTTTTGCATTGTGGAACAAAGCGGTTAACAACGTAGTTCTTTATTGCTTCTCTGTACTTTGTCATGCACAGTGCATCTGCAAGAAAAAATAACCTTCACAATCTCCAAAACAGCATGTACTAAACGTAGTAATTTCAATAGAACTTGGCAGGATTTCGTAATAAGCAGAAAACTTTTCATTTTGATGTGATTATGAGAGTTACATAATTCACATTATTTCATTAAGTTTGAACAGTTATATGTTCATTTTCAGGCCGTGTTATACTCTCATAGATCAGTGAATACAGACTCAAATCAAGTTCTGTTGGGACCACAACAAAGCTACAGACAAGTGCAACCCAAATGGCTGTCATGTCGATTTCTCGAAACTGCAAAATTAATTTCTATTTTCGGTAGGGCATGCGCAAATGTTAAAGATTTTGGGACTCTTTTAGAGTATTTAGAAACACTCTTGTTTTTCCACCACATTTCTTGGCAAGTCTTATTCGCTGGACTCAGAGTGATGAGACGAACCTAGAGAAATATGATATGGTGCTTCTTAGGTCGCTAATCGTGACGGAAATGACACTAGTCTGGTCCATTAGAACCCTGTTTTATTATCGTGTATACTTAAGTTAACTAGACAAAAATAAAATAGACATAATTCGCGCTCTGATTAGTTGAAAGCCGTTTACCATAACTCAATAGAGAACAGAGAAATTCGTTCCGTACGCGTGTAATGTTTTTTTTTATATAATAAAGGAAAGAGAACACATTTCTTAAGTTTTCCATCGAGTTACGGTAACACTTACAAGTGCAAGTTTGGGAGAATGCGAAAAAGTGTGGAAAACAATCGCATTTAGCTCGATAAATCGATGGAAAAAACACGGAAACGTTTTTAGTTTTCTAAATGTTAAAGTGCGTGTCCCACCATAAGAGGAGTAGCCTTAGGCCTGTTCTAAACCATCAACCAATCAGTGAGCTTCATGTTAATTGGAATGTCTGGGATTGGAACAGCAGCTATAAATAGATCCTGAGCTGTCCCGGTGAGACAAATACTTTAATTATCTCAAAAATAATTACCAGGGCTTTCCGACGGTATCAAGCAGTTGGGTTTGTTTGGACGCGCTACTCTAGTTCTCCTGAGTTCAGCTCCATTCCTCCCCACACAGTAACAGTATGAACCATGGCATTGAACGTCCTCAAAATGTCCGTCTGGTCGACAACTTGGAATAAATCGTCCTGGGATAGGTGTTTTAAGAGCCTCTTGTCTTTGTCTCTGACAAAGCGTTAAAGGGCTTCCTGCAAGGGAACCATAACGTTACGTATCAGTATATTATTCAACCAAAAGGTTCGGACATTTATCATAAATATAACACCATTTCCAAAGATCGTCGGAAACTCTCTGAACGTTTCCAACCATTTTTAAAATCTTTTCTTTAGTTCTATAATTGTAAACAGCATTTTTGAGCAGCTTTCTGGAATTGGTGCTATAAAAATATGAAATTTCAATACTATTAACCATCATTATCATCATCGTCCTTGTCACCGTCATCGTTACCGTCGTCATCGTCACTGCTGACTCACAACCCGGAAGTCTCGAGTTAGAGTCCTCTGCCATCTTGCCAGATGTGTTTTAACTCATTTTCGGTCAGTTTGTTTATTTCGTATTTGTCAATTTATAGCATGGTGAAAAAAGCCCCGAGGAAGTCACCATACAAACCAGTATAAATGCATATACAACTGTAGGTGCCAAAACCTGTCAAAGAAGCTGTACAACAATAAACAGAATTAGAGAACACTCCAACCTGGAGTTTCGTGCTTACACGGTGTTTCGTGCTTACACCGAGTTTCAGCGCCTTCTGATTTGCTCGGCGACGTTTGTAATTTGCGATAGAGACACTCCAATCGAAATGGTGGAAGCGGGAAAAAAAACGGTTAGCGGAAACTATCGAAGCGAAAAGAAACGCAAATCAACAAAATAGGTTGTGTCTCTTTTTACAGGTAATAGTTGCCAGTTAAAGAGAATGCAGTAGCCCATTTCAGTATAATTTGATTTTCCCCACAAAAACGTCTTTAATTCACCTTTGTTCAGTTATATGAACTGTTTATTTAATATCACTCTTTTCAATTGACGTCACACGTGTGTTTGTCCGCAAATCGATCCCACAATGCACCACGACTCTGCAACGAAAATTTGTTTCTACGCTTTCTTTATACATGCATATGCCACTTGCTCACTTTCACAATCACCTTTAGGTGCCATACAAGATATTTGATTCAGAAAAACACAGACATATCAAGATTGTTTGTTTGTTCGCATTTCGATCTCATGGTATTTTGTGGTTTATCTATTTTAAGCAACCGTGGCGAGTGCTATTGGTTTGCATCCTTTGAAAATACAAAGCTGGTTTGCACGAAATGACAGGTCTTTTCTCCAACGGTTTTCGCTGTTTGCAGTCGCTTATTTTATAAAAGAAATAAAAAAAATCGTCCACTTGCTTTGAGGCACTTGTGAATTTGAGCTGCACTCATTAAGTGCGAAGAAACACTTGCCTATACGCCTTGTTTTCCGCTATGGCTTATTTCGTGTACTTACATGCTTTTATAACTTAACACAGCGCCCGGGTTTGTTTCTTCTTCTATATAATACAATCATTTCCTTCATCGTAGATCTAACGCTAGCGTATATAATACCTGGAATAAAATATAATTCTATCTGCTTTCAATTTATCATACTTTGGAACTAAAGTATGACGAATTGATGAACAGATAGAATTACATTTTATATCAGGTATTATATACGTTAGCGTTAGACCAACGTTACGATTGTAAATAGTGTAGTTTTCTTTTTCTTTTTAATGTACATGGCCCAGTCCAAACTGATCTAATTTTCTACTTTTTAGAGGTTTTTATATGTAATGTAGCCAATATATGATATATATATTTACTATTATTATTATTATTATTATTATTTTTATTATTATTATTATTATAAATATTATTATTACTATTACTGTTATTATAAACTATATGCAGTCATTGAACTGTACTGAATTGTACCAGTCATATCACGTACCAGCACAGTTGGGCCGACCTCCCGAAACTCTTGTATTGGGAAGTTCCTGACCTTGTGCATCTACGCACCAGCAATATCTACCCGAGCACTGTCTCGGCCTGTAGTTACCGTTCCTGTCACAGGATGGAATGTAACGGCCGTTGACATTACCACGACCATACGCTAACACTTGTTCTCTGATGCACGGGGTCATCCCGGCTGCGCAAAAATAGAACCAATATAAAGGAAATGAAATCAGCACTTACAATTTATACATGAAGCTCAAAGGTCTGTCTAGAACTGAAACTAATATATGATGCGAGACTGTGCTCTTTAACCATAGCCCTAACACTGAAGTCACAAAATGTCCTTTAGGCATCTGGAAACAAGTACTAACCACACGAGATTTGTACCCTCATTTAACGGAGTAAGAAGGTAGAATGACAGTGACGGTCAACAGCATAGTCAACACTACAAAAATGTTTTAACCATACTAAATTAAATCTGCTGGGATCGAATTGAGTTTGAATAATCTAATAATGTAATAAAGGTAACATACGCAGAACGAAGCAGCTGCTCCGGTTAATCTTTCACTACTCATTTTAATCAATCAAGTACTCTCAATATAAACAGACGTAGAAAGATTAGGTGGTCATTTGCTATGCTGGCTATGTCGTTGTTATGGATCGGCTATTTGAGGGTCAAAACACAGTCCAATCCTTAAACCTCAATTTTTAGTGCGAGATAAATTTGCAAAACCCCTAACAACTACCACGAACCTGTTATCTATGACACAGAAAATATATAACTTTTGCTAAACCTAGAATTTTGACTCGCTTACTGATTTTGGGCTAAATTAGAGAGGTTTTCATGCTATGTTCTTTAATGTAGAAATATCAATAAATAATTTAGTGCAATCCTAACCTTCCCAACTGCATCTGGGTTTTCCTTTAGTTCGTGTCAACGGTATTTCACCTCCTGATTCATGCACACACCAGCACTCGCCATTTGCCGCCTGGCACTGAATCTCATGATAGCTTCCGTCTCGTTTGCACTGAGGAACAAAACGGCCCACGCCATAACGGTCGTCCTTGAAGTTCAATGCATCTTGCCGTCTCTTCTGGCACTCAGTTGGCCGTTTCTCTTGAACTGAAAAATAATGTTCGGATGTACAAACATTAAAAAGCAAGTTATTTTCCGGGAAAATAAATGAATTTATGCGAGTTGTGACACGGAGTTGTTCCCAGACTACACACGAGTACATACGTCAGCTCATCCGGGATACACAGTCAGGGGTATATAACAGGGTTCAGCTATATATTCAGCCTCTTTCACTCCGCGAGGGAAACGATATGACTCGTTTACAAATGCTCAGTCTTTACCTCAACATTGCGTCATTGGTCAACTCATTTAACATCGTTCAGCTTAAGACTCGGCAAGACAAAAGTTAAGTAACTTTATATTATTGACATACGTATTCTAAATGTACCGAGAGCCTTGGGTCTCGAGGAACTAAGCATGATAATGATCAAATAGTGAACATGTATGTGCAGACGGCATGCACTGTCTTGGTTTATACGGATCATTTTTATTCCATTAGCTGATATTTTGTTAAGAACATCTTTTATATTATTTGATTTTATTCGATATTATTTGAATTTTATTTGTTTCTCTCTATTTGTGTTAATATATTTGTGCGTGTTGACGCAAATATAGTACAATAAGAAAACAGTATATTTTGAAATGTCCTGATTTTACCACTGAAAATTATAGTAACGTACTTTCTTTTTCTAACAAAGCTAGCTAACAAAACAGTAATACTCTACCAATTGTAGCATATTGACTTTGCGCCAGTCACTCGACTTAATTTTAAAGGACAATTGTTAGTATATCGAGTCATTGCCACGTTATGTGCTGATGAGAACTGTTAACTTTGACGAGACATGACATATTTGGCAAGACAGGAAACTCATGACCTGAGGGTATGTATTGAAATATTTATGGGTCGGTATCGACTCGCCGTGTTGTTGGGCTGGCTTCGATCTGGTGCATTTATACATATACAATGCGTCCATTGGTTGTTAAACTTAAGTTCTCCTTTGTTGACATTCGTGTATTGTACCTGTGTGTTTATTGTTTATTGTTTATTTAGGAACAAGAAACATAAATATGTACAGTACAGTGCAGTGCAGTGCAGTGCAGTGCAGTGCAGTGCAGTACAGTACAGTACAGTACCCTGGATTTAAGATCCCCTCCCCCCTAAATTCACAAGCGTCCTCAAAGAAAAAGGATTTTTCTTATCTTCTTGCTTTACAATTGTTTCAGTTTTCTTAAATTTTGAAAGCTGATTTGACTTGAAATAAACCAGTCATTGACTGAAAAAAATGTGAGTTTACTACAATGACACAGCCGACAATAAGCCCTCCCTGATATAAGCCTCCCTCTAATTATAAGCCCTCCCAGATATAGGCCACCCCCCATTATAAGTCCTCCCGGATTTAAGCCACCCCCGATTATAAGTCCTTCCGGATTGAAGTCTCACCCACGAATATAAGCCCTTCCGGATATAAGTTTCTCCCCTCGGATCACCCAAACACCTAACAAACAAGTATAATCCCAGGGATTATAATCAGGATTTAACAGAACTTACTTGCAGTTTTACAGTCAGGGTCCGTACCCGCCTTGCGGGTCTTATCGAGGACACTTCCATTCATATCCATACACCAGCACGTCACTCCCCAAGCGTAGTTACACTGGACAGGTTTGTAGCTACCGTTAGCATTACACGACAGTCGTGGGGCATCAGCGACCAGGTATCCCTGCTGTCGCTGTTGCTCCTTCTGGCATGCCGTTAGTCCAGCTGCAATTCATGATGTTTGTTGTTGTAAGTATACTAGCAAGAACGAGAGGGCGGAAAACCTTTGCTACTTTTCCATGCATACACAGGACACCTATAGTTTCTTAAGCTTACTATTTGGGATACAAAACCTTGAAGAACAAAATAAATATCAAATCAGTGTTAAACAAATTTTGTGAATATGTATTAAGGCCCTGCATTTTGGGAGAGGTGATATCCAACTTGCTTTGAAAGAATTAGACAAGGTTTGTCGAAATTTTCGTACAGACGTAATTGAATGCAAGCATCTACAGTTTTGAGGGTTTTCACCCATGTCAGCAAGAAAACTTGAATTATCTCTGCAAATTAATTATAGGCAAGATTGGGAGTAACAACTCAAGGACGCACCTTCCAACACACACTATGAAGAGTTACACTTATACCTCTGTAACTGCTTAATGTATTTAATCAACAAATTGTGCATGAATACATTATGCACATATCAATATTATGCCCGAGGATAGAGGAGGGGGGGCAAAGATAAATAAAATTCCTCTTCCCCAGGGTCGGGGAGGGTTCGGACATGCATGAATATATTATGCATGATATCCAAACAAACATTCTCAAAATAGTTGTACTCTGTCTAAATACATACCAGCTTTGTCACAATTTGCTGGTCCCTTTACCCTTGTGTTTGACAGTTCGCGGCCTTTCTCATCTACACACCAGCAGTCGCCATCAAGGCACTGGACAGGTCGATATTTACCATCCGGGCTACATTCCGGCACAAGACGTCCCGGCGGAGCCTCGCCAATGATACCCAGTGCACGCTGTCTGTCCTGATGACATGCTGCTAGTCGAGCTATGAAACCGGTGTTAGGAAAAAAAAGTTACTATAAGTGCATATGTTTTGTTCTCCCAATATGAGGAGGGGGATTGAAATATTCCAAAAATATCTACTAATCAGTGCAAAAGCAATCTAATCACGAACCTGTAGAACTGCAAACTGTTCTTCCCCTTCTCCGGGTTTGCGGTATTTCATTGCCGTACTGATCTACACACCAGCAGTAACCACTCGATGCGTGGCATTGGGCAGGACGGTAGCTGCCGTCCGAGTTACATTGTGGCACAAATCGGCCTGGTGCTGCACTACCACTCCACCCGTAGGCAACCTGTAGCTCCTTCTGACACATCGTCATGCCGGCTGTTTATAGATACAAACATGTCAATATAGCTGTTATCAATGCTCATTATTTTATTTTCAAACCTGGACCTCGTGCGAAGGCTTGAAATATTCTATAGTCCGTGCTTTTCCTATTTGTAGCAATGGCCTTTTCAAACTAGAATAACTCGTCCAGACGAACTAGAATAGCTTACCAACTGGTTACTCGTCTAAGTGCCAGTACCTTTATCTTGCGTGTACAGACCCATTTTGTTCTCACCGCGCGGACCCTGTACATGCAGACTACAGAACCTCGTGTTACTCATAATAGACGGACAGACAAGAAAAATTGTAAGCGAGGAACCTAAGACTGAAGGAAATGCTCTTTAAATGTAGCATAAATGCTATCACGCGCTCTTGTGTTTTGTTTAAAAACGGTGTATTTCCACAACATGCACACACTTTACGTTACATGACATGACATGACATTGCATTGCATTGCACTGAATTGCATTGTATTACATTACATTTCATTACATTGTATTACATTGCATTACAAACCTGACTGTCCACATTTGTTTGCTTTATCATAAAAAGCTTTCGACTGTCTACGCATTTCTTGTCTTCTTCTTGTCCTTGGTACCTCATACCCATACTTGTCCACACACCAGCAGTACGGAGTTCCAGCATGGCATTGTTGAGGGTTGAAGCCTCCACTGCGATCGCACTGAGGAACGAAGCGTCCCACGCTGGGAGTAAGGCGTGCGTAGTTCATTGCATCAGTTCGTTGTTTCTGACAGTGGGTTGGTTTTTCTGTTAAAGGCGATGTAATAATAATAATTAATAATAATTTAATACTTATGTAGGTGCAAGTTTCAATAAAACTGAGATGCTCATGCAAACTGAAATGTTTGTGATTTTTGTCATTGTAGGAAATGCTTTATAAACCAAAATGAGGGCTGGAAAGTCAAACTGCATGCATGAGTATGTGTTTCTTGAATTATCATTGAAAAAACCGAAATAATATTTATCTTACTATGACATTTGCATATATTATGCAGACTGAAAGCAAATATGCGCAAAATATATGTTTTGAGAAACAGAAATTTGTTCTTGAATATAAACATCTTAATAACCCTCGGTCTTTTCGCAGAGACCTCGCTTCGCTCGGTCTGTACAATCAAGAACAGAGGCAAAATATTTTCCCCTACAGACTGAAAAAACGTGGTTGTTAAGATTTCTCTTGCAAATGAAATGTTTGGTAAAACAAACAACCGCGAGCCTGTTTTGCGCGAGGTCTGTACTGTAAAATACAGACCTAGCTATTAGCCAATCACAACGCAGGGATTTAGTTACAGACCTGGGAATCCAGCTTACCATATAATATATTATTGTAAAATTTTTAAACTCAAGAATGTAAAGGATATATATATATATATATTGCTCAACTATATTTTCGTAGATCAGTAATAATAATCAAATAAACCCTGTAATTGATCGAATAAAGCTTTAGCATAGGAATAAATTTATGTTTGTTTATCTTATATTATATTATATTAGAATGCCCGCAAGGTTGAAGTGAAATTAAAAATTTGGAACTTAGGCACAAGGGTCAAGGTTTGTCTCTTGAAGTACTAGAGAGCTTATAACTTTAGGTATTGGTTTAAGAACCAAAATATTTTATCTGGTCGCCATCCAGTGTATAAAATATGTCTGTGTCGCATGCAGAAAAGCTTCGTTTGTCAGAGTTTCAGTCATTTACAGTTAACCTGACAAAAAGAGGTAGCGTGTCGGAAAAAGTGTGTTTGAAATATGCAAATCTTCACGCAGTGATCTTGGATATTACGTGTGACAATACTTACGTGATATATCATCGCATTTGGCCTGTCCTGAAGTAACTTTTGTACCAGCCACTAGATTTCCAATGCGGTCAACACACCAGCAAGTCCTTCTAGAGCGGTGACATTGTTGAACCTTGTAACTGCCGTCACTGTTGCATTCGGGAACAAAGCGTCCGGGCCAGGGAAGGTTTCTATGACGCTCTTTCTGGCATGAAGTATACTTGTCTGTGGATAATAAAGTATTACTTTAACGATTGTATCAATTTTGAGCCATCTACTTTGTAAGTAACGAGAACATGTAAAATGAAAGCAATCTAAAGCCTGGTTCACACTTGCGACGCAAGCATAAGCACAAGCGTAAGAACTTTAAATAACAAAGGAAAAGACAAAGGAAGACTTGGTGTGCAACGAAATGGAGCAAACCCACGCAAGGTGTTCCTTTGTCTTTTTCTTTGTTATTTTAAGTTTTAAGGCAGTTATGTTACTTGCAAGTAGTAGTACTACTATACCAGGAACGTTGCAGTTCGGTTGGCCGCTGGTATGCGTTCTGGGGATTTCCCTTCCTTTTTCATCTACACACCAACAATATCCCGTTGATTCCTGACATTGTACAGGCTTGTATCGTCCTTTCATATCGCACTGAGGAACAAATCGCCCAGGAGGCGCCCTGCCAGTCCAGGCAAGGGCCGAGTGACGCTTTTTCTGACATTTAGTCAATCCAGCTAAACAGGCAGATATTTCAATTAGACTATGGTGACTATGGTAATGTATTACACGTTGTTGCTACTGCTGTTGTTGCTACTACTGCTGCTGCTGCTACTGCTACTGCTGTTGCTGCTGCTACTGCTGCTGCTACTACTCCTACTACTGCTACTGCTATTACTACTAATACTACAACTACTACTACTACTACTACTACTACTACTACTACTACTATACTACTGCTACTACTACTACTACTACTACTACTACTACTATTACTACTACTACTACTACTACTACCACTGTTTTTTAGTACTACTACTACTACTACTATTACTACTACTACTATTACTACTACTACTACTACTACTACTACTACTACTACTAGTACTACTACTACTACACGTTTTGAATAAATAATAATAATTTGTATAATAATTTATTAACTTATAGTGCGCTTTTTACATAAAAATAATCAAGAGCGAATCGAACCAGGATCCTAAACTGCGCACTTCAGTAGTGGGCTTAATATATATTGTTCCAACGCGAACTGTGCAACCTAAATCAAATTTAGTTTCTTGGTTTTTTCAAGAGGTAATAGTATAGTCTTCCTGTATATTATGTAAAAATAAAGTTGTTGATGTTGTTGTTAACCATGATATTAATTTTGTTGACAGAAACTAGTCGTTTTAGGCTTCAACACAAAACTTTTGATTCGTATTTTAGAGGGTCAAAAGTTGATTAGTACTTTGTACTATTTCGTGTAATTAACCCTTGTTAAACAAAGTTTGATTGCTTGATTGATTGATTGATTGATTGCTTGATTGATTGATTGATTGATTGATAGATTGGTTGGTTGATTGATTGATTGATTGATTGATTGATTGATTGATTGATTGATTGATTGATTGATTGATTGATTG
>JANUFV010191631.1:0-13984 GCA_024757865.1 Epizoanthus scotinus | reverse complement strand
CCTGACCCCAATGTCACCCTCCTCACCCGTTTGGTTTGTCGTGCATGTAGTGTTGACCGATTGTTAGTAAACATTTCGTTCCCTCCTCGCACAAACTGTTACGATACTCGTCATACAGTGCCGTGGTTTGGCTCTGGTAGGGATGTGCGATACCTGACCCCAATGTCACCCTCCTCACCCGTTTGGTTTGTCGTGCATGTAGTGTTGACCGATTGTTAGTAAACATTTCTTTCCCTACTTATACAGATTGTTACGATACGCGTACACAGTGCCGTGGCTGGGCACCAACCCTCCCCTCCCCTCCCCTCCCCAGTGCTCTACTTGTCATGCCGTGCAGACCAATCTTGAGCAAACAATTATTTCCCTACTTACACAGATTGTTACGATACGCGTACACAGTGCCGCGGCTGGGCGCTGGTACTTGACCCCCACCCTCCCCTCCCCAGTGCTCTACTTGTCGTGCAGTGCAGTGCAGTGCAGACCAATCTTGAGCAAATAATTCTTTCCCTACTTGCACAGATTGTTACGATACCCGCACACAGTGCCGCGGCTGGGCGCTGGTGGGGGAATGTGAGAAGAACCAGGTGTGGATGAAGAAGTTCTGTGGATACAGCTGCAAGCAGTGTAGCCTTCAAGTTTGACGGACATAATGTGTCGAGTTCTCCTCATGTGTATTAAAGAAAGTGAATCTTCGATTTAAAATGGTAGATTGTAAGTTAGCTATGTGATTTTATTTGATAAATAATAACGACCGTTTTTCGATTTGGGATAACCTAATGTTTCTGACGTGAGCTGTATTTTGCGATTTGATGATGGAGTTTATGTCACAGGAAATAGGAGAAAATGGTCAGATTTGATAGATTTGTGTATCTTTCGTAGGGACGAAACGTTAATTATTACACTCCGTGTGTGTAAAACCGTCGAGTCTTGCTCTGTGCAGGACAATTAGGGTTGCCACTTGTTTTGTACTTCCCTTCGAGCTCCTATAGCAAGTAAGTAAAAGTGCAAAATGTGGGTTTTGATGTTATGGAATATTCTTTCGCGAATATTTTTTTTGCGAATTGTCCAAAAATCGAAAAATAAACTCCCGCGAAAATAAAGTCCTATACACGGTATTTAATTTAAACGTTAAATAATAACAAGCAGCATAAGGAATTCTCCCATCACAGTCATCTCAGTAATATGTAGCTATATAATTAAAGTGTTCATTGTGAAGACCATTCCTTGTATTACTGCGTTGATAAAATACCCACAGACTGAGTGACACTAATGCACTACCCGCTACTATTTAGACTTGAAAGAACAGTTGAAAGCAGTTGATGTCATTTTGGTTTAGTTTAACCGCCTCTTAAATGCACGATACGGTTGATGCAGACATCGACAGACACAGACACAGTCACAGACACAGACACAGACACAGACACAGACACAGTCACAGTCACAGACACAGACACAGTCACAGACACAGACACAGACACAAACACGGACACGGACACGGACACAGACACAGACACAAACACGGACACGGACACGGACACGGACACAGACACAGTCACAGACACAGACACAGTCACAGACACAAACACGGACACGGACACAAACACAGACACGGACACAGATACATACACAAACACGGTCACGGACACAGACACAAACACGGACACGGACACGGACACAGAGAAGCTGTGACACTTGAGATGTTATTACTGTTTCTTTATTTTCGGTTTCATACTCATGCGGCCAGTTGTAAACATACATATACATTCTCTTGCAGTAAAGTCTAGTCTTATCTAGTTTTTGTTTTACAGTCGTCAATATATCTTTATTCTCAATGAAGCAAGACATAATCTCATAGAGTTCACAGTGATGATAAGAGGTGAAAGACCTCGGTTGGCACTCCCTCTGCACCCCGCATGTCTGAGTAGCGTTGTTGTTGAGGTATATATAAGTAATAGCGAGAGTCAGTTATATGCTTCTAAATACGCGGATATCTTGCGTCAGTAAATTGACTTCTTTCTCAGCCTGACATCTGACGGGTTGTACATTCCTGTTGCGAAGTAAACGTTGAAATGAGTAAAATTGTCAGTGCATGTGTGAATTAAGCTAGGTATATATGTATATAATTAGTATGTACCAAACTAGTGAATAGCGCTTTTCGCGATCTCTGATTGGTTAATCAGGATACCGATATCCAGTGATATTCACCTCCGGCCATTCATGCATGAACGAGACAAAATAGCGTCCCGTTTCGCTGCCGTGTCGGATGTATTTTCTCAGTTCTATATGAGAATTAAATCAGGAAATCTATATTCTACGTCTAAGGCTATTCACTGGTTTGGCATATACTAAAAATATAAAGCATAATCACGGGCAAGTTTTCCTGAATGATGTCCTTGTTCCAAACCTGACCGATGCCAGTCAGTGTCGGAGATGCTTATTTTGCCGGTTACTAAACATAGAGCTAACATTAGTATTCTAGCTTTATTCTGTATAAATCTACCTCGATCTCATTCTAAGCCCACGTTTTATCTGGCCTGCTGCAAAACCAAAGTAGCAACATGCGCGAACCGCCGTTGGAGTGCCCAGAGGCATTGGCCCAGAGTGGGCTCCGACGTCTCTGATTGGTCAATGTTGATGGATACTCTTAGAGCTCTGCTGCAGGCCAGATAAAGACGTGGGCTGGGATACTCCTATCCCCAGTCAGCAATATACAATGGTCTGCATTCAAGTACGGACAAAACAGGGTCCCAGGGTAAAGATTCGAGAACGAAGAGTGGACTTTTATTTCTACAAAAACAAATTTTTTGGGGCGTTTTTCTTGGCTTCAGCTGAGTTTCTCTTTACAGGGAGGAGAAAGGACTAAAATTCTTGAAGGGAATTTCGATGTCTTGCAAAAGTTTGGGCTCAGTTATAGCTAATTTTGCGTGTAAAACATTCTATGTGCAAGTAGTAGGCCTTGGTCGATTGTGTTCTCAATGGTTGCAGTGCTCCAAATGCTGTCTGATAATGCCAAGAATTTTGCCAAAGTTCACAAATTATGCTCCAAATGCTGTCTGATAATGCCAAGAGTTTTGCCAAAGTTCACAAATTATGCTCCAAATGTTGTCTGATAATGCCAAGAATTTTGCCAAAGTTAAAAAAAAACATAAAAAGGAAAGTGCTAGTGAATTTTAAGCTTTAGAAAAGAGTTCCAATTATGCCCGAGCAGTTTCTTTTTAAAAAATTGTACTCGTTGTTCCAGTTATGTCAAACGTTATACTAGCAGAATCGACCAAGGCCGAGCATGCAGACTACCCAAGGTGCATGTAGTACAAATGCTTTCACAGATTAGGTCTCAGAACACAACATTAAATGTGAAAGTGGAGAACACAGCTGGCCTCGATCAGATTACCATCAACCGTTAAACTGCCTAAAATGTTGCCGTAAATTATGAATATACATTTTTACCGTCAACCAGGTCAGCGGACGAGCTGAATTCTCCACACCCTCCTCATCAAAAAAGCCCTCAAAACATAATTTTGATTTTTAATTTTGTTTTGTTTTCATTTGAATTTGTGGAAGAAAGTACATTTGGACACTTCAAAAGCATTGGGACTAGCAGCACTATAAGGGTGGCAAGCAAATACACCACAACTGCCCTACATCCTCCTTGAGACTCAGCATTGATGGGTGCATAACACTGCGTAGCTGGGGTCTTGTTTGGGGTATGGAAAGGTCGGGAGCTGGCGTCACATTGAACGCGCACGAAAGCCCCAGTATGTGGTTTTGCGCTCGTCCAATATGATGTCAAACTCCCGACTTTTCCGTCCCTCAAACAAAACTGCCAGCTACGCAGGCTAAACACTGCACCCCTACTAATCTTGACACTCACCTCAAACATAGAAAAGTACAGTTACCCGGTGACGCTCTTTAAATCTTTAGCGTCAAGTTTTGGTCAAATTTGTCGAGATCCACTGCCGTGCCAACATCGGTTCTTTTGTCGCGAGTAAGGGCATGCTCCACTTTCTTCCCATCACTCGTACTTCGTCCGCCCCTCGGTCCTGTGCTGTGCTCGTCTTGCTCCGTGCTTCTCCCTCCCCTTGGGCCACTCTCCAGGCTCCTTCCCCCGCGGGGACCATCATACATATTCACTTCAGAACTCCGTCCTCCGCGTGGCCCTAGGTCTCTTCCCCCGCGGGGACCATCATACATATTCACTTCAGAGCTCCGTCCTCCGCGTGGCCCTAGGTCTCTTCCGCCACGAGGACCATCCAAAGCACTTCGTCCACCACGTGGGCCATAGACAGACCTGCCACCTCGAGGCCCGTCATTTAGGTCCCTTCCACCTCTTGGTCCATAATAGTAAATCGATCTACCACCGCGGGGGCCATACTCGACTTCTACGTCCCTTCCTCCACGTGGACCGTCATGAATTGCTCTACCTCCACGGGGACCATACTCAAATTCTACATCTCTGCCACCACGTGGGCCATACTCCACAGCTCTGCCACCACGGGGACCATAGTTATATAACACAGACCTACCTCCGCGGGGACCTTCGTCATAAAATACGGCTCTACCTCCGCGCGGACCATACATAATAGACCTTCCTCCACGGGGACCATACATATTAATAGACCTGCCTCCACGGGGACCACTTTCTAGGATCTCAACAGCTCTTCCTCCACGTGGTCCAGCTACAACTGATCTCCCACCTCGAGGGCCAAGCGAACGTCCACCACGTGGTCCAAAATCAGCGCTCCATCCTCCACGCGGACCTAAATCTATGCTCCTCCCACCACGAGGGCCCGACTCAATGCTCCTGCCTCCACGAGGCCCTGATTCAATGCTCCTACCTCCACGGGGACCCGATTCAATGCTCCTACCTCCACGGGGACCTAATCCAATGCTCCTACCTCCACGGGGACCCGATTCAATGCTCCTACCTCCACGGGGACCCGATTCAATGCTCCTACCTCCACGGGGACCCGACTCAATGCTCCTACCTCCACGAGGACCCGATTCAATGCTCCTACCTCCACGGGGACCCAATTCAATGCTCCTACCTCCACGGGGACCCGATTCAATGCTCCTACCTCCACGAGGGCCTAAACCAATACTCCTACCTCCACGAGGGCCCGATTCGACGCTCCTACCTCCCCTGGGACCTGATTCAACACTTCTTCCTCCGCGAGGACCAAAATTAACTGATCTTCCTCCTCGAGGGCCATCGTTCCTTTGAGCCGACCTTCCCCCACGTGGTCCAAAGGCATTCTCATCTCGGTACATTCTCAGGAATCCGTACCCCGAATCATCGACAGGAAACTTTGGATATTGCTCGACATAATATGGCAATTGGTGTTCAGGCCTGGATTCAAAAGGCCCGTTGTAGCCCGAGTTCTGACCATAGTCTGTCAAGTCTCGCTGAACTCGCGCTCCGTCGTTTCGCCTTTCACTACTTCGCGTTTGAACCTTTCTCGCTTCATCGTTGAAAGATGCATCTACTCTCTCTTCTCGCTGGTTTAGTTTATTGGCATCTCTCCTGTCTCTGGTTCGAGTCTCAAGCTGAACTTGTCTTCCCGCCTGATTATCGCCCTGAACCTCACAACAAATCTCGCTACACACAGCTACAATTAGTAGAAGCTTCAACAACATGGCTGTACTTTGGAAATACCCCCAAACTGGCAAACCGAGTTGAGTTTGAGCTGTCCGTGAAGCGAACTCCAATTTTAGTGTTCTTTTTGAACGTCGCTGGTCTTATAAATGTTCAATGTGAAAAATACGAGTATTGTTCCGAGTATTTATCGCGTAATCGTGAACTCTATTAATAATAAATTGGAAGATCTTGCGCAGGCTGGGTAAAGAGCAATCTTTTCACGCAAAGGCACACATGTTGGAATGATAAAAATAATCATAACAAAAATATTTTTAAGATCAAGAAAGCCCGAGTCGTCTACGTATCACACAGGCTGGGGGATTTTAAGTAATGTCGTTTTTTATTTGGAATGTTGTAAATAGTTAAAAATTAATCTGTCTTTGGTTCTTCTCAGTCAAGAGTGGAACTGACCGATAAACGTCTTTTCGAGGGATGGGTTGAGCCTACAAGAAAATAATCAACTACAGATTAGAAGAGTAATTTATGAATGGTCGGTTATTGCCAGATGTTGACATGGAAGACATATGAAAGCAAAGCAAAATAAACTGGAATTGAAAAGTTTTTCTTCTTTTGAAATTTCGGATATCAAGATATTGGTGGCTACAGCAGTCACCTTTTGGTCGCCCAGTAAAACGACATAACAGCTGCTACAAACTGCTTGAGATAATAACAGTTTTCAACTTCTGTAGTAATCTCTGCTATTGTGACCAGTTCTGTGGTCAAATTATATGAGTGGGAGAACACTGAGACGATTGCGTCACTCGTCAGTGGTCGACCGTTTTGATCTAGAAACACAGTGATTCAATACTACCCCAAACTCGTGGGAGTGAACCCGCGCTTCGCCATTCATTTCCGAGTCAAATCTAAACAAATATAATGTTTAGTTTATAAAATGGACGAATTCGAATTAAATGCCTTCCCAACACTACAACAACAAATGAAATTATTGTTCAAAGCCAAACCAATGGTAAGGATGGCCCTTGAGTCAGTTCGTACCGCGAATTTATTTTAGTTTATAGTTTCATATTTTTTCCGAATGGTTATGCTCGAGATCGTTTATTATTCCCGTCAGATACATGTTTGGCATTCGACAATAATAATAATAATAATAATAATAAGGCATTGAGTTTAACGATCCCGGTGCATTTTTTTGGGGCTGTCCTTATACAACGGAGTGGTCGGTTGATAAGACAGAGGTTTGCGGAGTAACTAATTGTTAATGAATCAAGAGATTTGTACCGCAATCAAACATTCCCATTCAGATGCAGTCCAGACATTCGAGAAATCTATTGTAGAACTATGTTGGACATCATTTGTGAAGTAAAACAAGTAAATGTTTAGAAAAGCGAACTATTGGAGATTAGCCAAACAACAGCATTTCCAAATAGGCATTTTGGTAAACGAATATACAATTGTGTTGCATTTCATTTTATTGTATGATGGAGTATACTTATAGTTATACAACTATTGTAACTGAAGTCTATCAGTTTACCTCCGCATTATTACTATTTTAATCTAGATATATAATTTTAAAGAACATATTATATTCTTAAAGACTTTGTGCAATATAAAGTTTAGGTAAATATTAGAAAGTGTCTATAACAGTGTTTTAACTGCTAATAAAATTGTTTTCGAATAAAGTTAGCGTTATCAAAGCCAAACTTTTGAACATACAGTAGAATAACTTACTGAACGAATAGACAAACTCTTTCAATACATTCTAATCACACTTTTTCATTTGGTATGTTGGACAAGAAGCATGCAGGATTCAGCTATCAGAACACGTTAAACTTATGTTTTTGATGATCCTAGATCCGAGACAACGGTTCCTCTTCTGTTCGAACTTTAAGTATTTGATAAAATTCAAAATTTTTGCTGATAAACCGATTGCATCGATATCAACACAAATTGGCCGGCATTGTTTCTGTGTTCATGGCGTCCACATTCACTAGCTACTCGATGTACAAAGACAAGTTTAGAGTAATCAAATACACAACAAATAAAACCAATTCAAAAAGCAAAATAGAACAAGCTATTTTGAGCTAAAGTACATGGTTGCACGGATGAAAGTGGATTACAAATCACTCAACTTGGTTTCAGTGTCAGGGCCAGGGGCTTAACAGGTAAGATTGCTATAATTATGGACTAGTGCGGTTTGGGGCGTGGGTTATAATTGGTTTCTCAGTCTTAACCTCTTCCTCCATCGCCGTTTTGATGCATACATTCCCTCTTTCTATACTTAAACATCATTTAATAGGCTACAGCTACAAGACGCTATAAACGTCTCCAAATATCACCTTTTTTAAAAACAACAAACAACAAAACAATGCACAAACGATTCTCTTGATTGCAACATTTCGTCGCGGCCTCTTTCCTTGCACAGGCTTGTATGTACAATAGAAGTCCAAAAGAGCCTAAAACAACTGAAACTGAATGTTAGAAACTTTACATACATAACCGCAATCTCAACTTCAAACATGCCTGTTTGATCGTACTAACGAAAATACAAATCAGGCAAAACACTAATTTGAAAATACTTTTGCCAACAGATTAAGAATAAAATGTATTCGTTTCAAAAACCCGGCCATGCTTCGTTGCACCCCAGGTCATTTGGAACATATTTCCATCACAAAGAAATCTCCTTATCATGAGGTCATGGTTACTGCGTGTATACAGACAACATATGCACTGCGGCTGATAAGGGAATACACGATTCTCATAAATCGTTTTAAATGACTAATTGACTATTTACACAAAATAGCTCTTAATTGTAAAACTCTTGAAAAAGCTATTTATGATCTCAAAATCCCTCCTCCCTCTCATTTCTGTGGGAATTTGAACAAAGCACACAAAAAAGGACAAAGTAAATGACTTGAATAACAATCCAGTTTTTAGCCATTGTTATTCTGTTAAAGGGGCTATGTCACGGCCATTTTAAGTCATTTTTGCGATGTAGGAAATTCTCCACAAATCAAAGGAAATCTAAAAATAACAGGTTACAGTAATAGAAAAACATAAGAATGATTATGATAAGTCGCAAAAGAACGTGGATAGTTAAAATTGGGGAAGATTAAAACGGATTACAAACTCTCAATTTAATTTCGGTCCAGGCTAGAATCGTTTTGCTGTCAAAATTGCGTTTCTTGTATTCAGAAACTTTGTTTTCACAATATCTAACCATTTTATCATTTCTTGTTATCCCGTTGAGCTTATACAACTTGTGTTTCATGACTGTGAAGGCTTTGTTCCTTTACGGTGAACTTTCTGCTTTTCTTTAATAGTTTGTTTACCTCACTTTTAATTGTCTCTGCTTTGTTACCAACGACGAAAACAACAGCATGCGTTATTTCTGTTAACCAATCTGCTACACGTGATGAGTTTGTTGCCATGGTAACAGCAGTTACCATGTGTGGCACAGCATTGAAGCTCTGTGAAACAAATATCGTTGCCATAGTAACAAGATGTAAGGTTGAGAAGTGATCTTCAACTTATTAGTTGTCGCTAGTAAAAGTCTCGTTAGCGGTTATATGCCCTGTCAAAAATTGGCGTGAACTGACTAACAGCGAGCTGACTTATAGACTACAGAAAGTTCTGTGGGTTATATCAGTTTTGTCAGCGCTTTAGAATATTTATAGTCTGGGCCAAGTAAAAAATAAGTAATTGTTTCTCGTCCGGACTGATTTTTCTCAAAAAAAAAGCGGACGGTTCTTACTATTTACTAGTATTGCCATTCAGTTATATTTTTCGTTAGACAATCAGACCCAAGGCCGCTATGGCCACTATGGATATGATAGAAACGTACACACTAGCCTTGACTCTGTAAAACGTTGCCTTTCATTGAATTTCATTAAGTATATATTAAGCCATGGAGATAAATGGCCTATATATAGATTTCCTTACATGCAGTTAACTACGATAATTTCCATTGGCGAAGTTGATAAACTCATTCATTCATTTATTCATTCATTCGTTCCTAATTCTTTCAAAGCAAACCCCCGTCCTACAAGAAGCAATCCTCACAAATACAGTCAGTTACAGACTAACGTGCTTGCCTACTCTTTCTTCACTCGAACAGTAAGAACCTGGAACTCACTACCTGCTTTTATTTCCTCTTCCAAAAGCCTGGACCAATTCAAGTCCGCCTCTGCGCTCTGCATTAACACCAGCAGAGTACCATACCATCTCAAGCGACTGTAACTTCTGACCCCACCCTAGACATTAGCTTTGCTATATTAGGGGAACATTATTTAAGTATTTAAGTAATTACATGCCATGCGAATTACACACTTTTTTATATAAGAGGCCCTCCCAGGGGTTTTAGGGAAAAAGGGAACAGGAGCATTTATTTTCAGGTAACAGGGGATAGTTTCGAATTACTTTCAGGGAACGAGGGAACTTCTGATTAGATTGTTGGGAACAAGAGAACACAAATAACCACCAATTTTCCACCTTTTATATATTTTATTTAGCTTCCCGGGCCTTTTACAATAAAACCATTAAGGTTGGGAAATAATGTCAGGGTTTCAAGGACTCTGATGCCTTTTCGAAGAAGATTTTTTCTATGAATAGAAAGGTAAAACTAGCAAACAAATATGGGGAACAATGATAAGCATTTTTTGGGATATAGTGAACCATACTACTCAATAATTTCAGGATCATGGAAACATGGGCTAAAAACATTTTAGGGAACAAGTGGTTTTATTGATAATATAATAATATACATTTCTCTAATTACTGACTTAGCAAGATGTTAACCATCACATGTTCATACATATGGATGGGTGAATGGATGGAGTGATGGTTAAGTGGATAGATGGAGTGATGGAGTGATGGACGGACGGATGGATGGATTAACGAACGAACGAACGAACGAACGAACGAACGAACGAACGAACGAACGAACGAACGAACGAATGAATCTTAACTGAACTCTGAATTGAAATGTTTTAAATTCGCATTTTGTAAAAGGAAGTTGATCATCTTTAATCTTATATTAGATTTTTGTAAAGCGCTTTTGATCACATCTGGAAAGAACGCTATAGAATTTTTAAATTTATTATCATTATTATTATCTGTAGTTGCGACTAAACTAAGTAATCTGGAATTGAAAGACAAAGATAAAGAGTTCAACATCTCACCATCAGTAAAATGTGAAATGAACGCTGAATTGATATTTTCTAAGATGACTAGCTATAAACTGTTAACAAATCTGAGAAAAACGCAAAATGAGTGATTGTCTTAAGTGAACAACTGTAATCTGCATCAGTAATAAATCCGCAATGAATTATTATTGAATATTTTCTATTAAGTAAATGCCACTTTATACAACAATCTGCGTTTTGTGATATAAAAAGTAAAGATAAGGTTGTTTGTCAAAAATGGAGGTGGTTCATATCGGTCACATAAACAGCTGCGCATTTCTACGTTTTGTTTCTGAAAATAAACAAAAGGCCCACACGAAATCTTTGATCAAAGCGCTCATTCAATCCAACCAAATCCAACTGAACAGATATCGCATCAGGTTAAACGGGCGAGACAATCCGGCGTGCATTCTCACAGGGTGATTGTGGGTTTGCCTGAAGCTTCCTCTTAAGAAATTGATTCATCAGTATATGAATAATTCTAGACGTGAACAAGAACAAAGTGCATATTTTCTCCATACAATTACGTGTCAGTACTTCGCGAGTCCAGCCACTGATAAACTTTTCCTCGGTTTGCGAGGGCTAAAGCTCTTTCGTTGACACCACTTCAAGATTCACTGGCATTAAAGACTTATGTAAGCTTATTATGGGGAGTTTGGGTCGTACAACTGATTTTGTCGATAATATTTCTGCCTGAACACATGAAACATTTCTACAAGATTCTTAATAAGCGTTAGCACAAGAAATATCGAAGCAAACGAAATTAAGGAGACGAAAAATTTAAAAACGTAAAATTACAATAGAAGTTGCCGAAAAAGAATGGCAAACACATCCTGAAAGCCGTCTTCATTTTAACTCGGTTTATTATTTGCTCAAAACTGTTAAAAGATTAATTTAATTTGAGACAGTATTGCTCACGACATTCTTTGCTTTTCGATAAAATGTTCATTCATTTAGTTCGTTTTATTATGGGGGTAAAATGGCTTTAAAACCTTGCTATTAGTGTTAATGAGTTACAAATTAACATAACAGTCTTTGAAACTTTCTTCCTCTCTTTTGTCACTGTGTATTTTGTATGATTTGGAATCACCACAGAGTGCGCCAACATCCCAACCCATGAACCACGACCAAGCTCTTCCTTGCCAGCATTGTGATAGTGGTCGACCACGCTTAGAGGCGGACATCTGCAGTGCAGTTCAACTGAAAATTATTTTATTCGTAAACATTACCTGTAATGCGTCAGACGAAAAGCATTATCGAACTGTGCCAGCGTGTTCTGCTCACGTTAGAAATCTTATCTTCCCGCGATACAGGTGAACTACATCAATAACACAATGGCAGCGTAATTATCGCGACAAAAATCTAAACTTTCGTCAGAAGGCACGTATGTTATTTTATTGATAGACTTCGTGCCAAAAATAGTCTCGTTCTGGTCAGGGAGTTATTTTAATAACTTCAGTACTACGCATTTCTCAGTTATGGTCGTTTTGCAAAGGTTGACGTTATATTTATATTGTAAAAAGAAAAACCTGCTTCAAATTGTATTTTTAACCGACACATAAAAGAGCCGGAGAGCCGTTGTGTTTAAAAGTTTATATTTCATTTAAAATGCTCACAAATGACTCCAGAGGTAACAATACTCATGGAGACATTCCACTCTATTCACCTATGTATTGCGAAATTATAACATCTGCCTGACTCTCACTCGGTGTTGGATCATGCATGCACTTACAAAGTTCGAAACTGGCCAGTACTGAAAGCGAAAATCAATTGGGTGCATGCGACAGCCGCTACTAGCGGCGAGGCGTGTTCATAAAGGGTCACTGATTGCCACCAAGTTCGCACGGGTTGCAATTTGCATAATATCGATGTTGAATTGTTATTTATCGGGCCTTCAAAGTGCTAACACATTCGTTTTATCAAGAGCTTTCGTTTAAATGGTCACAGAAGTCTCGACATCTCGCTCGTTTATCAAGAGTACTCACGGACTAACACGAATTCTGATTTTAAAATTGTTCCAATCCTGTGACTTCTAATTTTTCTTACTCACGATATAAAGCTTTTCCAACTGCGTGTCATCTGATCGGTGTACGGATGATCGTAAAGTTTCGAATACATTTCATTTTTCAGGTCGGAGTTCCCCGCAAGAGGCAAGCAGTCAATCAGTCTTATTTATTTTTTAAAAATATATATATATTAAAAAAAAATAAAAAATAAAAAAAAAATATTTCACTATCATGATCACGAAACTGGTCACCAAACTAAAGCTTAAGAAAACTTTCGTTCCCAAACGGCTGCCTTTGCTCGTTTCTGACACTGGAGCTAAAGTACATGTTGCCAACATTTGTAATTCAACATTCGATTGCGAGCCGTCCCTATATATATTTTGCTGTTTCCAGGCCGAGAAAGGAAGATGTTTGGGTTTGGCCGCGTGACGTAATACGCGTGGAAGAGTGGGGCTTATATACTGGTTTGAGGAAAAGAAGAGACGGCTTGTAATCTAAAATAACATGGAAAAACTCGATAAAAAAACGTGACTGTGCAAACGAAAACTGAATCTTCGCAAGGTCTTTCAGCATCATTGTAATTCCATGATCTCGAAGGATAAGCTGAAGTATTGTCGGCATGGTGATAAACCACCAAGTCCGCTGTTTAATCGGTTTTTTTCATCAACTGGCGATGGCACATCCGCAAGCACGTCTAAAATGTTCAACGTCTTTCTTTTGATACCGTGCACTTGGACTGTTGAATGTTTATAAAGCCATTCGGTAATATTAACAAACACTGCAGTGGTGGGAACAAGCTAGGAGTGCTATTGTAAGGGTTGAAGCTATTACTATGACAACAGTGACACACTTTATGCTTCCTTCAATGCAAAGCCATCAGAGAGTTTAGAGGAATTTGTTCCAATGTTCCAAAGGTTGTGCATTTTAAAAGTTGATGGTTACCATAGCAACAACATATTTTGAAAATCGAGTGTGGAGGAGGGGTGGGAGTTGTTGATAAGCATTTAGAGGAAGATTCAGGTTCTTTTAAAATGTTCATCAGTTCCTGTGACGTGACTTCCTGCTCAGTTGCTTGACTCATGACTTATCACGTGATCGAGGTCTGCTTGCAGCCTCATTTATCAGCTTCATTCATTGACTCATTAGGGGGGTCATTATAACATCAGGGGGTAATTATGACATCAGGGGGTCATTATAAAATC
>JANUFV010191409.1:0-12474 GCA_024757865.1 Epizoanthus scotinus | reverse complement strand
ATGTTCTGTGTTTCTCTTTGTGTTTCTTTAGCTTTGGGGTTTCTTTGACCTTTCTTTGGATTTTTGGTCAAACTTTGTATAGCGCTTTGAACTTTGTTCGAATATCTATTTGGTATTTGTTTAAATAGCTTTTTGATCTTTGTTCAGATAGCAATCTGTTATGTGTTCAGATAGTTCTTTGTTCTTGAATTCAAGAGCTCTTTCTTTTCTTTGAATTTTATTCTCGACTTTTTTTATTTTTATTTTCTATTCCTGTTTGTGCGCTTTGTCTCAGCTATGGCGGGTAAGCTTAAGTATTTTTTAAGGTTCATAGAAAGAAAAGAATCGAACACAAGGTTTTGGATTATCTATATAAGAAAGAGCTAACTGGTCGATTTGAAGAAGGAGTTCTCTAGAAGTTAATTGGTTGTTGCAAGACGTTCCATAGGCATAACGCAACCCCCTTCCCCCTCTCCCGTGTAAATAATTAACGGGTATGAAATCAAACAGTTAAAGTGAAGTAAAACTGACAACACCACCAGGCAGAGACGAACAACGAAACGTTCTAAGAAGAAAGAAGAGTTACAAGGAACTAAGGGCGCTTTCCATTAGTCGGCCATTACGGTCAGTTTTCAAATGGAACATGACAACAATCAGAACTGGTTCTGACCAGGCTGGCCCAGCTTGCCAGTTCTCCCGCTTTAGTAAATTTTGAAAGGAAAATGCTCGAGTGCACTTTAATATTTTTCATCTTCAGTGGCCAGAACCAGTTCTCCCAGGCCGGCTTCACCCGACAAAGAGAAAGCGCCTAAAATAACATTTAAAACTGCTCTTACTTCAGCGGATGGGGACTTCGCTTGGTGGACACACGTGCTTGAGTTTAGCATGGAGAGTGCGGCTGTGCTTGCGAGTCTCTTGTCTGATATCGGGTACGCCAATAGCCACACTACTGGATAAGGATCATCCAGCCTGCCAAATAAGAGTCATTTGGAAATCAGTCTACCTAAATCCGCACCCAAATACAACAACTACACTTACGAGCGCACAAAGAAGAGTTAGCTACTGATACACAAGTGAAATCGTAGAGGAAGTGCTGGTCTAGCGGTGAATTTGTCGGCTTTTGGCACACATTTTGGAATCCTACTGATGATCAATTTGTGTTAAAACATTTATTTCAAGAAATGTTTTGTTTCTCTATCTATACAATTCACATTACGATCGTAGGTTGAGAATTCGAACTTGGGAACTGATGCTTTATTATGTCAATAAGAAAGATATTTACTTTCACAACGAATTTTGTTATCCAGATGGCATAAATAAACACATTTCCGGGAAAAACCCCTGACAAAACAGTGAGCGGGGCAATGATGGATTAGTGTTCCGTCCAGGGATTTATTTCCTAAAGATCTAATGGGGAATAATTCAAACATTGATCACCAATCCAGTTGACTAATTCAGGATATGGGGTCAAAGTGACAGTATCTATTCATGAGTTTCATTTTAATCCTGGAAGAGCACAAATCGGTTTTGAGGAAGTGTTCCGAGGGGCAGTTGCAGTACTTATACAGCCTCTGGTCAGTACACCTATTTCACTTCTTCAATCCACGATTGGAGCCGGCAAACACGTTGCCCTATAAAACAAAATCGAAAGCGAACTAGAAAAATACGGTGAAAAACCAGCAATTATCTATTGTTAACTATGGTATTGTCAAGTAATATAGTTGAACTGATTGAAGGAATTAGTACATAAAGTGATTTTGAGACCAGATTAGCAACTTAGATTGAAAACTCTTAGATGAAAGAGCTATACATAAATACAAACAGCTTGCAAGTTAGAATGTGTTGCCTTATAACTGAAAATACTCATAAGATAATTGAAAATATGAAATTATGACCAAGGGATATTCTGGAAACTCAACAACTGGCTTATTTACTTTAATAGAATATTTTGAATTTAGACACTCGTCAATTATGGGGTGTACTGTTTCTGTAATGAAGAAACTGAGAAAAATTGAGAAATGCATACAACGTGCATATGTGGCCCGCAAGAAGAGCTTCCGCATGAATATACCCCTTGGTCACATATTTAACATTTTATATTTTCGAAACGTTTCTTCAATTAGGTATATAGGGTCCAAAACAACAAATCAACTCCCATATTAAAGAAAAACCAAAGTATGTACCTGTTACTAGAATTAATGCTTCAATGATGCTTACATCTTATTCTAGTAGATATGTTAGTATTCATATTTTAACATACCTGACACTAAACACCTTGTCATGTCTGCCAGATATGAACTTTATAGGTTGACCAAGATTTTCTGACACCAGTGGGACAATATTGTTATCCTCGGCTCTTTCACTTTGCTTGCGAACAAACCCTTCGACTCCACCCGGTATGATATTAAGATCTGGGCGCGTAAAATGGTTATCAGGGCCGACACTCAGGTACACATTATGAGGGTTCTTGTTGTTGTATCCAAACCAGGCATGTATGCTACCATCATCATCACGAGACAAGCAGTTCAGAATTGGTTCCACGGGTTCCGTCCCCCAACTCCCATCACGTGAGTCCCGATACTGCGCATGTGCAGTAACACAGTCGATGTCACAATTGTCATCAACGTGTGCAGCGTCACAGCTGGTACAGGTTGGTAACGCCCACCCTTCCACACAACGGTCACAGCTACTTCCATTCCAGTGACCCAAGGAGCTGTCGCTGTGACACTGACACGTGGCCAGGTTTGGTCCAGTGCCATTGCCATGGACACAGTGCACGTTACACCCCAAACTCCAGCCAATGTAGTCAGTGACACACACTTCACAGTCAGCTCCAGCAAAGTGTGGAAGACAGCGCTCACAAGCACTACCATCGAAACCATGGTTACAAACACAAGTTGGTTTGTTGTTTATCAATGTACAGTTGCCTCGGTTACCACACATAGGTTGCCCAGGGCATACAAGCGTCTTACAGTCAGGTCCGTCAAAACCTTGGTTGCACAAACAGATCGGTTGCGAGGCGCCAGCAGGTAATACACACGCACCACGGTCATCGCAGTCAGGTTCTCCAGGACAATCCACTGACTGACAGTACCCCCCTTGCCAACCGGAGTTACAAATACACACACTGCCATTCACACACTGTCCATGCTTGGAACATTTGATGTCACAAGATAAACCCGTATAACACGAGTCACATTTGCATATAGAACTGCGAGGGGGGTATTCCACGCCCTTGTAGCAGGGTAAGTCACAAGCGGATCCCATTGTGTCATTGGTGCAATTTACACACTGCGGGGGATCTACCAATCCAAGACATGTTCCTAACCCACTACAGTCTGGTGTCCCGGGGCAGTCTGGGATACTGCAGCCCTCTCCTTTCCACCCTCTATAACAGTCACACTCTTGATTGACAGCCAAACACACACCATGTCTACTACAGTCGACACCAACACCGGGACACCCAACAGTTTCACATTTTTCACCTCGCCAACCTTTGTTACATGTACACAGGCCGCCTAGACACTGTCCATGACCGTCACACTCCTTGTGGCATTCAAAGCCAGTGTAGCAGTTGTCACAAAAGCACACATCTCCAATGTTTGTTTTATTTCTTGTGCCGTTTATACACCTCAATTCACAACTACTTCCCATGTAGCCAGCATCACAGGAGCTACACACAGGAGGGTCATGATTAACGCCATCACACACTCCGTGCCCACTGCAGTTTCCCCCTCCTGGACACTGGGGGATCTCACATCCACGGCCACTCCAGCCAGGTCGACAATAACATTGACCAAGAGACGGAATGCATGTCCCGTGTCCACTACAATCACTACCCCACCCCGGACAACGCTTGGTTTCGCACGTGTTGCCCCTCCACCCTTCAAAGCCACAGTCACACGTACCGTTACTACAGTTTCCATGGCCAGAGCATTCAAGCTCACAAGTTACACCGCCGAAGCAGTTACTACAAAGACAGAGGTAGTTGTTTCCAGTCTGGTCGAGCATAGCAGTACCATTCACACACTTTGTTTCGCAAGCGAATCCCATCCAGCCTGCATTGCAAGAACAACTGGGTGGTTCAGTTGCAATACAAACACCACGATCATTGCACTCAGGACGTCCTGGACATAGTTCTTGTTCACATCCTCGACCGCTCCAGCCTGGCTCACACTCGCACGTTTGAGTAGCACTATTGCAGGTTCCATGGCCCGAGCAATCTTTATTGTACAGTCCAGGACAGCCTTTCTTGTCACAGAACGGTCCGCGCCATCCTTCAAAGCCACAATGACACTGCTGGTTTACACAAGTAGCATTCGTTCTTTCCGAGCACAGTAAGTCACAGTTCACACCGGAGAAGCAGGCATTACACACGCAGAGCTCAGAGTTTGTTTGATCTTGGGTTCCATTTGTGCAGGGCACATCACACGCTCGGCCGATCCATCCTTGTTCACATGTGCCACAGTAAGGTACGTCTGCGGGGACACACTGTCCTCGTCCGTTACAGTTGGGGTCCCCCGGACAGTCAGGCTTCTCACAACCTACACCTGAAGGTGAACAAAAACAATGTGGTTTCATGTGTTCATGTATCAGATCAACCAATACTCGTGGTTCTCAAAAGCAAGCATCAAGCTTAACGTTGTGTAAAGGAGTCATTTTAGAAATGTACGCAGCTCAATTAGTCATCTGGAACAATTCGATATTGATAACTCTTACTAACACTGCATATTTGTATGTTTTGTCTTTATTTTACTGATATTTTACCATCGTAACATATCCGATTGATTGATTGATTGATTGACTAATTGACTGATTGACTGGTTGACTACCTAATTCGATAGATGGATGCCTACAAAAACTTGATCTAAAATTTGATCCAAAACTTGATCTAAAACCGACAATTCAAAGATATGAAAACGATACGAGAAAACAAAAAATCTTACCTTCCCATCCCACGTCGCAGATACACGCCTGAGAAGCAATCAGGCACTTGCCATGTCCAGAACAGTCTTGTCCATTTCCAGGACAACCTTTCCTGTCACACACGTCCCCGCGCCAACCATCGAACCCACAGTCACAAGACCCGTTCACACAAATGTTGCTGTGGTTCGAACACAGCAGGTTGCAACCTGAGCCGCCAAAACAAGGGTCGCAGATACATCTATAGTCTGGTGTTGGCCGTCCATGAGCGCATGGCAATTCACATGCCTCACCCGTCCACCCCTGGGTACAGTTACACTTTGGCTTTCCTCCTCTCTTGGTTGGGGGAACACAAGTGCCACGCCCATTGCAGTCTGGATTCCCGGGGCAGTCTGGTACTCCGCACCACCCGCTAATCCATCCTGGGTCACACTGGCATGTAAGGGTAGCCTTGTTACACGTTCCGTGGCCGCTGCAGTCTAAAGGCCAGCCGGGACAGCTGAGAATGTGGCAAACGTCACCTTTGAACCCCTTTTGCACATCACACTGACATTGCCCGTTGATACATTTACCATTTCCAGCACATTCGAGACTGCAACCAACACCTGCATAGCAAGACTCGCACATACAACCTGATGCATTGCCGTAGTTGATGCCATTCACACATGGAACTTGGCACATTTCGCCAGCCCATTTCTTGTGGCAGTTGCACGACCGGGGTAGAGTTCGGCTACAGTCCCCGTGCACAGAACACGGAGGGGTCCCTGGACAGTCAGGCACATCGCAAGCATCCCCTGTCCAACTAGCATAACACTCACAACGCTGCAACTTGAGATTACAGAAGCCTTGCCCGTTACAGTTACCTTCCTTTCCTGGGCAGCCAGGGAGCTCGCAATTAGGACCACTATGTGCACTGCCAGGAACAGAGAAACACTGACAGTGCCGACCTTCAATGCACTCGCCATTTCCTGAGCACTCACTATCGCACCCTCGATGAGCGTAGCAAGGATCACATTTGCAAATTCCGTTGTCTGGGTGTCCGTGAACACATGGGTCATTACAAGCTGGTCCCATCCAGCCCTTGGTGCAGTCCGTGCATTCTGGGGTCACGCGGGTTGTGGTGTTACAGTATCCACGACCAAAACAGTTTGGTGTTCCAGGACAGTCGGGTTCGTGACATCCAACGCCAGCCCAACCTATCATTTACAAACAATCAACAGTTACACAACGAAATTATATTTTAGAATAGCAACATGATTTGAAGAGCGGGACACTGTTCTTTGTCTTCATTTTTATTTCAGCTTTCCAAATATGTTAGAGATTATAGATATTATTATCATTATTTTTAATTTTATTATTATAAATTAGTTCTGATAATTATCCTGAGAAATATACAACCAAAGTACATGACATTGGTGATAGGCCTAGGTAGACTTTTGGAGTTACTGGAGCTGGAGGAAGACCAATTATGCGATCATTATAATAATATAATTGTAATTATATCAATTTTGACGTCTAACCATGTTAATTGATTGAAATTTCATCAAAAAATCCTAACCTGTCACTCAAAACATGGTGGCCATGTTAACAAGTTTTAGCATGGAGATATGTTTGGCACATGACAATGTTCCTTTATCAGTTTTAGGAAGTTGTAAATGCTTCTTTAGTGACAGTAGTTTGTTATCAACACAAGTACGTCTCTATTGTCTAAATATGGTTAAACACTCCATCTCTTTCTCTTTCTTACGTCTTTGTTGCACCTGAGCGGGACCCGAACCCATATCCTCCTAGCTTATGTGTCAGGCATGCAAACAACTACGCCATCAGGAACATCATACTGACAATATAGCGATTACTTTAGGAGTGTCTACAGGTGAATTTGTACTTGAATGGGGTCACGTATTACTAAGCGCGGCTGTGTGGTGAACTGAAGCCTCTCAAATCATATCAACAAGTAACTGATTGACGAGACTGCGATTATCTCCAGATCAATTTATGTGGAAGAATCTTCAGGTTAGTTTCTAATGAGCTTATGTTCACATATTTTTCACTACAGTTATTAAATTTATTTCGCTTGCAAGTTGTTGTTAATTTGTTTTATCAAAGACGATTTTAATGCCGAATACAGATCGATCTCTTCAAATGACGTCACTCGTGTGTTTGCCCGGAAATCAATCCCATCATGCATCACAACTCCACAAGGAAACTTGTTATCACAGCTCTATAAATTGTCGGTATTGCTTGCTCATCGCCTATGGTAACGAAAGAGTACTGAAATATATAGAAATATAAAGACAATTGTAATTTCCTCTTTCCTTTTATGAAATATTTTGAAATATGAATGTTAAACAACCATAGTTCATTTGTTTGTGTACATTTTGATTACATAGTTGCTGTTAATATATTCTAGCCGTCGTAAAGTATGTTGTGCGCCGTGCGTCACAAACTGCGTGGTACTCACCAGGATCACAAATACATTTGCGTTTGGCACTGTCACACTGTCCGTGACCTGAACAATCTATTCCATTGAGCCCGGGACAGCCGGGTAATTCACAAAGCGAGCCCTTCCAGCCATCCCGGAAGTAGCAGCTACACTGTCCGTTTATACACTCTCCGTGACCTGAGCACTCGGCGTTACAGCCGCGGCCCGAGTAACATGGCTCGCATACACAGTTACCGCTGTCCATTGGTACCTGGGACCCATGCACGCACAGGTCAGTGCACGCGGGACCCATCCATCCCTTGCTGCAGTTAGTACATCGTGGGGGGTCGAATTTGGAATTACAGTGACCTGATAGGAGTGAGAAATATTACAATAACTGATGAGAAATCTTCTTTGAAACCGTACTCCCAAGTATTACGGACTAATGTTGGGATAGTGTTAGTGCAGGCGAGTGTATGACAAATATGTAATTACTGTGTAAGTGATGATGAAAATGACAACTTGCTGATCATTGAAGGTGTCTGGACACAGTTTATGACGTCAGTGAGTTCCTGGCCTGGGACGGAAAGACACTGACGTCACAATCCAAGATGGCGGCCCATGACTGTCGAAGTGCAATATGGGTAAAATATTTTGCTTCGTTTTCGTTTGTGTGATGGGTTTGGACCCCAAAAACTTTACAGAATAATTCAGTTTAACAATTTCTTTCATTTTGCCCGCAGAGTGTTTTTCACTTCGGGATTAATTTAATTCCAAGGTTCACCACATTTGAACAACTGGACCCAAGGTGGAGAGAAGTATTGTAAGAGTAAATGTCCAGCACACTGATCAGATTCAAACTGTCGACCTTAGAGTCGCTTTTTTCAGTAAATATGCGTAATATATGTGGAAAATAAAAACTGTTGGACCTTAAGGTACGACACACCAATAACTATGCCAGCATTTGAGCGAAAAATTGAAACTATACAGAAAGTATTCTGTTACTCACCTCTGTCCGCACAGTTTGGGTTTCCAGGGCAGTCAGCATCACTGCAGCCATCACCCGTCCAGCCATTGTTACACACACAAGTTTGAGTGGCACTATTACATTCGCCGTGCCCGGTGCAATCCGTCCCTACCCCAGGACAGCCCTGGATCATGCACACGGCTCCCCACCAGCCTTGGTCACACCGACATGTTCCATTTACAACAATCTTCCCGTGTTCTGAGCATTCGCTGTTGCATCCCGCCCCGGAGTACCCCGACTCGCACACACAATTACCGCTGTCCATAGGCACCTGAGTGCCATGTGTGCATGGGTCACCACATGCTGGGCCCATCCAGCCTTTGGCACAGTACTGACACGTGGGCGGATCGGTTGTACTATTACAATACCCTCGGTTGAAGCAGTTTGGAGATCCAGGACAATCAGGAACCTCGCAGCCATTTCCAGTCCAGCCAAGTTGGCACGTGCATATATGAGTGGCACTATTGCAGGTTCCATGGCCTGAACAATCTTTGCCATCGCCTGGACATCCGGGAATGTTACATACGGGACCCCGCCAGCCATCTTTACACTGACATTGGTCATTAATAACTTTTCCGTGTTGTGAGCACTCACTGTCGCATCCTACACCCGTGTAACCATGCCAACAGGTACAGTTGCCACTGTCCATAGGCGTCTGTTCACCGTATTTACACGGGTCACCACAAGCCGGACCCATCCAGCCTCGACTGCAGTTCTGACAAGTAGGCGGGTTTAGTATTGAATTACAATAACCTCGGTTGAAACAGTCGGGGGCCCCGGGGCAGTCTGGAATGTGACAACCAACGCCGGTCCAACCATTAAAACATGTGCACTCGTGTTTAGCTCCATTGCAATCGCCATGGCCACTACAGTCTTTACCGATACCCGGGCACCCCGGGACTTCACACACGGATCCCCTCCAACCGCTCAACGGATCACAAACACACGTCCCATTACTACACGTTCCTCTGTCCATACACAACGCATCGCACCCTCTACCTGCCCAGCACGGCTCGCATTGGCACAAACCGCTGTCCATTGGAGTTTGAGCACCATGAGTACAAGGATCATTGCAGGCGGGGCCCATCCAACCAGTAGAGCAGTTCGTACAAACAGGAGTAGAGCCGACTTTTACACAGGTTCCTCGGTCAAAGCAATTTGGTTCTCCTGGACAGTCTTCTGAGCAGCAATCTATCGCCCCCCAGCCAGGGTTACAAAAGCACGTATGAAGAGCTCCGTTACAGAGTCCATTTCCACAGCAGTCATTAGGACAACCAGGGATTTTACAAAATTGTCCTCTCCATTGCCAGTTGCATGCGCATGTGCCATTGTCACATTTTCCATGGCCCGAACACTCAGACTGACAGTACGTACCGACATAGCAACCGTCACACTTGCATGCATTTGCAATACATGCACCGCGACTACTGCATTCAAGTTTGCAGTTGTCCCCATCATAGCACGGGTCACAAACACACTTTCCTGTCACGCTACAGCGTCCGTGGCCGTCGCAGTCAACAGCTGAGTCACAGCGGTGTTCACAGTGATACCCAACACGTCCATGATTGCATGCGCACGCACCTGACCCAGTACAGCTGCCTTGACCCATGCATGTGACGGCTGGGTCACAGTGATAGCCGCAGTTCACACCATAATAGTTTGCATTACATACACAGGTATTGTCCTCTGCTCTGTAGCTGCCATGACCACTACACTCGTGTCCAGTACTACAGATTTGGCCTTTGGTTCCCGCACCTGCACCGGAAGATGCGGCCCCACCCGCAATTCTTCTATTTTCTAGGATATCAATCCGTATTGGATCAGGTGAATAGGTTCTAACGTATCCACCAGCACCACCCCCTCCGTATGCTGCATGATACCAGGAATGCTGTCGATTACAAAGAGCAGAGCGGGCATAACCCCTCCCCCCATTGGATGTGAGTGACCCATGACCTTCAAAGTGTCTGCTGGCCACCCAAAGTGTTCCACCACTAGCTCCACCCCCAGCGTTGCTTGAAGGAGCGGATCCTCCGTCTGACCTGATGGTACCGTCCAGTTCCAACAAGTGATCAGTGGTTGAGAAGACTACGCCTCCTCCCACGCAGCTCCCGCCTCCACTACCGGCCTGATCAGCACTGCATGCGCTTTCATAACGGGATCCGACTGACGCAAAGCACAGACAGACAATAGATTAGTTTGGCCAAATAGTTGAAGAAATGGCCATTAACAGGCAAGTTACTTTCTTAAAACAAGAAGTTACACTATTAGTTAATGAGACGCTGCCGAACTGTTTTCATAACACTAAACAATATTAAATTTTTCATACACAAGTTTTAAACTATGCCCAGTTGCTGTACAAACACACGGAACGTTCGCTCTGCAGATTTTTAAATGCAAGTTTAATCATTATAAAAACATATTTTTCTTTGTTTTTATACTTCATTATTTTGCTGTCAACATTTTTATACATGAATTGTAATTAGATTTTTAACATCATTGATATTATTTGTAACTTTTATACACAGGGCCTCTCTGAAAATCACCCAGGCGACAGAGCTCATTGTATAAAAAATGTTATAAATAAAAAAATAAAAATTCCAGATGCAGACTCAGTTACTTGCATCTTTTAAAGTCTCAATTGATCGTACAGAATAAGCCTTGTCCTGAGTAATGTGCTAAGCAGTTTCCCTGGGATCGGGCAAGACCAGATGACACAAGGCACCAACTTGCTTTGTCGTAACACAATATACATTAGTCATTAGGTTCACGGCAGTCGCAATCACAAAGTTCTGTTTTTGCGATAGTAGCACCGATCGCAACGTGTGGCGCGAACAACAATGGTAACTTTAGATTGTTAGTTATTACGAGAAACAACAGGAGTGAATAAAATGAGAAGCAGAATGTACTTCATGGCCCTGCTAGTGAGAGAGATATGTTTAACACAAGAAAACACCGTTTATTATTCCCCATACTATAAATGTTCCGCAATCTTTACAAAATGCTTGGCAAAGATTTTTTCGGGAATTTTCAGACATGTTCGGAAAATATTTTGAATGAGCATATTTAGAATATAAAAAATTTAAGAAAACCTTTAGGAAAATCTTCAGAATTGTTTTAAAATGTTTGAAAGTGTGTCAGGGTTTTATTAGAAATGTCCGGAATATATTTAAAATTTTGTGGTCACTGAGTTTGATTGACTTGAGATGCTAAAAAGTTAAAGCACGTGTTAAAAATCTCTTTCATTTTGCTCCTATATTCTGGTAATTTAAGGTTTGGAGAATAATAATAATGACCTGTTATATCTAATAACATGAGCTAAACACAACTTATTACCTGACGATGCTTGGCAATCAATTGACCTGGTTCCACACGCTAGACTATAACCGTATCCACCTGTCCCACCATGCCCCGCGCCACAGGTAGTCTGACCAAATTTGGTGCAGCAGCTTTTCGCCCCAGGTCCCTGAGTTGCTGGCCAGCCTCGACTTGAAGTATCAATAGTTGAATCGTACTCCAGGCTCAGTAAGTCTGTGAAAACATTAACAACATCGGCTTTTAAGGTTCCAGTGTAGTCCAGATCGGCTTCCTGAATATGCAACAGAACTGACTTGGACGAAACATCAAAAGACACACTCTTGACTTCCAACTGGGCCCCCTGCATGACTCGCAACTTAGTCAACCAGTACTTGCTGACAAACTGAGAAAGTGCCAGCTCACTGCAACGCATGCAAGACGACTGTCCCTTGTCCGTAAAAACTACACGCGTGTCTTTATAGATCCTGAGCTCTTCTAGTCCGTAAACTCTCCCATTGACATTAAGCACAGGATATCTGGAACCGCTGAGAACGGTGAAGATAGGGAACACTAGCTCGCCATTATTGTTTACTTCAAAGTTGACTGGCGGATGAGCACGGAGACTGTCTCGGTGGGCATAGACACGCGTCTTGGCTTGGATGCTGACAACGCCAGACTTGTCTCCCGTAAATTGACCAACATGGAGCTCAACTAGCCTGCCAGGCACCTAATGATGAAGAATATAATACACCCAATCAATCAATCAATCAATCAATCAATCAATCAATCAATCAATCAATCAATCAATCAATCAATCAATCAATCAATC
>JANUFV010191298.1:0-11421 GCA_024757865.1 Epizoanthus scotinus | reverse complement strand
TCTGAGGGATATTTCAATATTATAACACTTTAACCCATGATTGGGTTACTGCTTTGTGGACTGAGTTAGGCTGTCATGTCGAGTTTACGTGACTGGGTTTCTGAGGGATATTTCAATATTATAACACTTTAACCCATGATTGGGTTACTGCTTTGTGGACTGAGTTAGGCTGTCATAACGAGTTTACATGACTGGGTTTCTGACGGACATTTTAATAGTACTTTATAATCTCGGATTACGTATTTCTAGATGAAGAAATCAAATATAAAATCTGTTTTAACCCGGGGCTAAAGTTAACCACCTTTCGAGGGTCGAAAATTCTAAACGCCTTTTGCCCATGTGCGGCCTATTATGTGAGATGATATACATCCCTGTCGAGTATACTCGAAGCTGATTTTTTTCAGGTACCGTATTTTGTTGAAAGGAAAGTTTCCTATGACCAATGAAAACTCACATATTTGCAAGCAGGAGATTTGAAGTTTGATGAAAATGAGTTTTGCGTTTGACCATTTCAATACCATTTGTACCTGAGTTTTGAATGTTTAAAATGATCATTTTGGCGGTGAAGTAGACGAATAGGCCAACTTGCACAGATGTAGCTCAAGTTTACTACATTTCAGAATTACAGAAAAATCAAATTGCTACAATAGCAAATTATGCATGAGGCGAATCTGAAAATTTATATATTTCTCTGTGGATATATATATATATATTTCAAAAACTTCAAATTACAGTTTTTATGTGCTAAAGAAATACTGCCAATCAATGTGATACTATTTGAAAATCGTGAAATTTGACAATGATGTATGATATTAAATACGAATCTGGTTATTTTTCGACGCTTTAGAATGATTATTTTAACCAAAATTTGTATCTATTATTTTTTTGTTAAAAAAAAAAGCGCAGCCGGACAAGCATGCGGCTATAATAAAACAGAGATGTAGTAGCGATACGTCTGATGTGAAAAAGAATTCTGAAGAACAAAGCCAGGCATATGTTTCAACAAAATGATATGAAACATTTTCCAAAGACAAAACTTTCAACTGGACGGTTTACACATGAGACTAGAGACATAAACCGCGCCACGCCGATGTTGATTTTTTCCCAAGTGTGACAAAAACCAAACCCAATAATAAACTAAGCAACCGAATAGTAATAACATATTCTAGGTAAAATCAAATTTGAGTAAATACAAACTTGTAATAATTTCAAGGCGAAAATCCCACTTTTTCCAGAAAAGACAAAATCCAAGCTCTTGACATTGCCATAAATGTAAATTAGAAGAGAAACAATCTTGAGAGTTGGGAACACTTAGTGAGGTGAAAACTGCAGACAAAACAGAATTAACTACCAATTTGTTTTCTCAAATTTATTGTTTATTTATTCCTATAGAAAGAAAATGTTGAATATATTTAAAAACGCGATATTGACTCAAACGTTTAATTATTTCGGTATGTAAACATGGACCATGTAGAAAACGACTTCAATGGATGGCGACTTCGGTGAATTTGAATTATAAAACAACACCTGGCTTAGTGCAATATCTTTTAAGAGATCTAAAGTTTTAATTAGATAAGGACTTCACGGCTAACCGCTTAAACTAACCAATTTCCCTAGAGAATCTAACAAAAACGTAATTGCAGGTTCTAAAAATGAAATGTTAATTATAACTGAACTACATAGTAGCCAAACATTTGAGATATTGCGAGGAGTGAACGACGAAGGAACTGACGTATAAACAGTTAGACAGAAAGACAGACAGACACAGACACACACACACACACAGTCAGACACACATACACAGTCAGACACACACACACAGACAGACAGTCAGACATACAGACAGATCTAGACATACAGATAGACAGACAGACAGAAGCAGAGACAAAAAGTAAGAGATGAACACAAAAACAAGCCGGCAAAAAGATTGAAGGACATCACTTGACAAGGACTGCATAGTTTTGTCTTATTGTCAAGGTCTAGGAAAGAAATGCAGCTTTTGGTCTAGGTATATAAGGGCTACCATTTCGATCAAATTGGTATATGAAATGTTAAAAGTGAGAAGAGAGCTTCTTCATATGAAACTGTATTAAGCACCCGTCCATTACATGAATACAGCATTAATACATTCTCTGATCTCTGTATTCACAGTGGGCACGATGTACGATATATTTACAAAGTCATTAAACTTTGTGTGGGCAACTATTTTATAGCGTTTGTTTACTTGTTTTTTAAGCCATCGCATTCGGCAAAAGATTGGGAAAATTAAAAAAAACACCTTCACAGCAGTAAAATAACAAGTAACTTCTACAATAAACTCTGATAGCAGGAGAGACATGACAGCTGCTCGAATACCGACCAATCAGTGATTTGTAAGTTAATTGGAACATCTGTTATTGGTTGACTTTGCATGGTGTGGGGAAAATATAATTCATAAATATTATAATTTAGTGCGTTGTGCGCATAATGACATTCCTGATAATACTCGTATCGATAACTAGATAAGACTCCAGCTATTCAGTAAGGGTACTGTGGGGACGCCTGAATTTTTGTACAAATTCTTCCAACTTCTCTCTCCCCCCCCCCACCCGCTGTCCACCAGGACAATATCAAATAGTCCATTGATTCTGAGATTCCTGTATTGTTTCTACCTCCACATTCTTTCCTGCTTATGTCATGTGCATGAGTGACCATGCGCGACATAGAGAGCGAAAAATGTCAGCAGTTTATAGCGAGTTTATATAGCAAGCTAGATTACCAGGTTTATAACTAAATCCCTGCGTTGTGATTGGCTTAAAGTTAGGTGTGTATTTCACCGCACAGACCTCTCGCTATACGGACTTGCGGACCGGCAACTTAATCGTTTGTTTTGCAAACATTTCAGCAAGTGAAAACCATATAATAAAAATCTTAATAACGTGGTTTGATCGGTCTGTACTGGAAATTATTTTTATTTCGGTCTGACTCACAGACCCCCTGGCTGTACAGTCAAGACCTTGGGCAAAACATTCTCCCGTACAGACCTCGCACTCGGATATTAAGATGTTTGTAAATTACTCATCGGTATAGTTTCCGAGTACTTTATAAAAGTTTAAAACTGATCAATGAGAATCCTCTCAAGATGTTTTAGATTCACAACCTCTCTAATTCTAAAGCAAATGGTTGTAGGTATGTTTTTAAAAATGTTTGGAACGAGTTAGAGATCCTTTGGTTTAAAAACTAGCAAGACATTGTTGGAATGGATAATGACAATGCATTAACTGTTAGCGTTTAATGTTTAATGACTGCGTAAGCCTTCTAAATTGTCATATTTCTGTCGGCAGGGGGTTTATAATCTTCATGTGGCACAGACGTAGGCCACGCCATTATAATTGAAGTTTACAGAGACATTCGGAGAGGGGTCTTACCACCCATGGATTTAAGAAAACTTAACGTCCATTGCGTGCCTAATAGCAATGTGTCTAAGTGCCTACGCATCGACTTCGAGTCATAAGTCATTCATATTCTTAGAATTTTCAATACAATACAATTCAAACTGGCTCGCCATTAATCAGCAACCCCGACAGACTTACCTAGTTGCAGCTGAGAATCACGAAAACTGAATACACGTACTGCTGCCATATAAGAGCTGATTTTCACTTTTTAAAATATATTTTATTATTGATCTGTTGGAATTGTCCGGTGACGACACTCGGATATATGCATTAAAGATATAACGATTAGCGCGTTCGTCGCGTTAGTTATTGTGTTTGTAGCCACACCTTGCTAAGTGCTTTTTTCAACATAAACACAGCAGTTAGCAAATAGCACGTCCCTCGCCAGGCTGAAATGATAATCCACGCTTAGCTTAATTGTTTCATGTAAGAAAGATGGCATACATTATATCAAGCGAGTTCTGGCTCGATTTAAATTCTTTCTTTCTTTTCGCCTCTACATGATAGCATGTTTAAAATCAGATAGGATGTACTATGTATGTATTGTAATACAAACCAGACGGCCCACTCAACTCTTGAATTATTTATAGTTTCTTGGATTCAAACCTCGTTGCGTAGCAATCAGCAGAGCTCTGAAAATATTCCAATTGTAAGTCGAAAGCAAGCTAAGTCCTATTCAGAATTTGATGTCTCTAGCCGTTTCGTTTTCAAACAGTACTGAATTCGCCACTCTAGAAACTACAAAACGGACTGGGCCAGTCTACCCAAACCATCCCGGAAAGCAATGCCTCAAATGCTAATTTGAGCAGAATCATTAGAGTATACGAATTGTGGTGTGATTCACATAATCCATTTCTCAATTGCATTGTTTCTTAGATGGTATAAAGTAACAGGCATTGTGCCGAAACAATAGCTTGCTAAACACTCTTGATGCACATTGCGTAAAACACTTGTTGGAGCATTGCTTTCTGGGATCGTTTGGGTGGACGGGTGCCAGTCTTTTGTAGTTTTTGGGGTGGCGAATTGCTTTGTCAACTAATCAGAGATAGAGTACAAGTGGAAGGATAGTTTTAGTTGGCTGAAACAGTTTTCATGAAAATACCTTTAGACTGTAGGCAATGTAGTTTATAACTACAGAGTGCATTACCAAGATTTGCAGTGACGGAGTAAAACTCAACTCAATTGATATAACAAGAATAGATTTAATTTATACATTTTAGATACTGAATGATAGCACCCACAATTTAGGATATTGTATCGAGTGATCATGAAACTGCTTTATGAAAATTAATTTATTCTTTTCTTAGTGTAAAGCTATACTCGGGTGAACGAAAGAGAATAAAGGTTACACTGTTATAGCACGCTGTACTTTTGCACTAAAGCTGGGCCGTTTTTACTAAGTATTGCCCAGAGAATGATGCTGCATTTTTTTTGGGTTGACAGCCTGGTTACGACACTTTGTCTGAAAACTCTGGTTGGCAAGTGAGTATCCGAAACATTATAATTTTTAATAATATTTTTGCAATTCTACAATATTTTAACGTTTTTAAATGTTATTATACAGTTGTTGTAAGCGCATTGAGATTTTAAATGCGCAGATTAAGAACATTTTATTATTATTATTATTATTATCAACGATGTTTCAAATGACATATTCAGTCGGCAGATGACTCGCTAAGTAATGAAGCACTCTTTTCCTTTATTCTTAACAACCATTTGTAATCTTATTCTAGAAACTTCACTCCCTATAAATAAATCAGTATTTTTTTAGCTGTAGGCTAACGTTGGCCCATCGCCGTCTTCTTGCGAATCGACAAAAATAGCAGGTGTTTCCACTCTGACATTTGATTGACAACTTGATGCATTCTATTCCTTAGGATTGGTTTTCTCGACCAATTACTGGTGATCCCGGTTCTCATCGACTGACCGTCATCAAATAGTATTTTACAGTAATAATTCTCTCTGGACCGCCGAGCAACAGATAATTTAAGCTTGAAATTGTATTGCGCGTGCAAGCTCTAAAAATATTTCGAAGAACAGGACTACATGAGTTGGCGGTTTATTTCAGCGGAAAATCGACACACGCCTTCAGTCGCATATTTACTCGTCATATAAATACAATGTCTGTTAAATCGACTTCAAATATCCTGGGTACAAGCTTATGATGACCTGTTAAGTTTCAACTCTCTTGAGGGTCTCTTTACAATCCTGACAGTGACAGTGAAGTGCTTCAACCATCATGCCTGTCCGCCGAGGACGCTTTGCACCTCAGAACACATTTCTAGAGACGATAGCTCAGAAATTCGACCGGGGCAGTAAGTATATTTATAGCTAGCATAGCACTTGAATACGAACACTGCCTGTTACTCGTTTCAGTGGATTTTTTAAAATATTCTTCAACACTAAGAAACCGATAACTTAGTCCCCCCACAATAACAAACTATTGTTTTGAGTTTCGTTATGTAGGCTAAATTGTAGTTTCTCTGTTTTGTTACAGACAGCAACTTTGTGCTGGGAAGTGCACAGGAGAAAAACGACTACCCTATTGTGTACTGCAGTGATGGCTTTTGTGAAATTACTGGATTTTCACGAAGTGAGTTGATGCGACGGAGCTGCACGTGTACTTTTCTTTATGGCATTGAAACAAACCAAGAAGACATCGGAAATATTCGAAAATCTTTTAAGGCGCAAGTAGACTTAAAGAAAGAAATTCTCTTTTACAAAAAAAACGGTGAGTGAATTAGAAATCATGTGGTACGATCAAATATTATGTCAGATGCAATTCAGTACGGGTCAAAACTGTCGGAGACATAAAATACTGAACGCACGTGCATTGACTTTGGTGGCCCTCGAAACAAACCGCACAGATCAGATCAGCCGCTCTTAAAATTTAAATTGTCTTCTTGTTTATTTTTTATACACCACAAAAACCTGCTGCTGGATTAAAACTACGGCGAGATGGAACTTCTGCTAAGACCAATCTATCCTATCGCTGGGTTTGGCGTTTATTTTTGTTTAGGCCACAATTTGCCGTGGACGATCTCGCTCTGTTTCTCGGTATTGTGCCATTGTCTTGTAGACTTCTGGGAAGTTGCAATTAAGTCGCAGGATTTATTGGCAATAATATTACGAAATAATCGAACACACTTTCTAAAATTTACATACAAGTATATAGACATATTGTTTGCAGGCTGGTTGATTTTTATAATCAGTTTTTGCTAACACAGAGGACATTAGATTTATCATCAATAATACATCAGGGTCCTTTAAACTCCAGGTACGGAAAAACAACGACGGTTTCGGCATCTAAGTCATTTGCTGGGACACAATTGCCCGCGATTCTTTAACTTCTCTCACTACAAGCGATTAGGCTTTAAAACTAAAACTGTCCTCCAAATGGCAGCAACTGTTCATAATTGGAATAAATTTCAAATTCACTGTTTGCCATAAAACATTAAATAGCGGGTGAAAAGATTACAGTGCTTGCAAGGCAGTCATGATGAGCATTTTCTGCATTTTCTGGCGTGAAAAACGAATGTATATAATATATTTCATCTTGTGCCAAATACTCAAACTAACTAGAATCAGAGCCATATGTTGTGACCGTGACCGACGTACGAGATATGTACAAGGGTTAAAAACATTCAACTGCTAATCACCAGCCATTAATCAAGCAAGTTTTAAATCAGACCGTCATTAAAGATACAGCAAATCGCATCAGCTTCGCTAGGCGTTTGCCAGATTATTTTGCGTTACACCTCTTAAATTATCCGTTTTTTCATTACTATTATACGCTTTGTACGACTATTAGGGGAAAAACTTTGGCTGTCAATTCTTGAAATACAAAGAACTGATAAAAAATGTGTGAAGTTTCCACATCCAAAGTATATTGGAAGCACACGAACTTTCAATTTAACTTATTAGCAAGCCGCACTTCTGTCCCTTAACTATAAAACAGCTACTGACTGGCTCCAATCACTGTTTTGGTGTTTTTAAGTGCTTAAAGAAGGACTTTAAGCAGTTCGAAATGGGATATATATGATGATCAATATAATCCATCGCGGAAACTGCTTTGATTCCTTAGTTTTGTTTATTGCCTGCAGCGGAAATAAGATAAAAACAAGGCAGCTCGTGAATTAGAAGCCAGCTGATCTCGTATCTAAACACTTCTCTGTTATCTTTCACGGACACACAGAACTGTAACACACATTTGTACAAACTATCGCAGTGTAGTTCCTATAATCCTGAGTATAAGTTCCTTCGTTGTTCATTAAATAATAATGTAACTCTGTATTAGCAAATCTCTAGTTACATGCAAAAATAACAATAATTTATGGTTGTTTTTATATTTATAAAATGGATTATTAGTCGTATTACGGTGATGAGATACTCTCCAGCTCTCCCTCCCTCCCTCCATCTATCACTCCCCCCCCCCCTCTCTCTCTCTCTGTCTCTCTGTGTGTGTGTGTCTCTCTCTCTCTCTCTCTCTCTCTCTCTCTCTCTCTCTCTCTCTCTCTCTCTCTGCGCGTTCTGTGTGAATTTTATTCATTTCAGGAAGGTTGAAGTGTTTGTTTTATTCTTAAGAACCGAACCAATATCAGTACAACTCGATCCGCAAGTTACAGCTACTTAGCCGCAAGCGTAGTTCATGATATAACACCGAATCTGAATATTCCATGCGTGTTGTTCCGTCAACATCAGAATGTCTGAGCTAGTTAAGGCAATTAGTCGACTAACTATGACAATTTTCAGTGACAAAATCGAAGAGGTTTTGAGTTTTCAAACGAAATGAGCGAACAGCATAGATGCGCGGATTCAACAGTGTCAGTTTCCAGAATTGTGTTCCATTTCTCATATTCTCTGGGCAGCTGTCTGTTCTGCTAAAATAACATCTGTCATTTTTATATTTATATATATATAGAGAGAGAGTGCAAGTCATGATGAAGTTAAACAGAAAAGAAGAGAATACTTCGGCATTTGTAGACCGTAATGGCAGGGATTAAACGGCATATCTTAAATCCGAAAACGAGTGCAATAATCAATAGCATAATTACTGCAAAACTCTTAAAATTTTAATCGCTTTAACTTTCAGTAGAACGTAGCAGAATAGCATACTGTGTGCTTTGGGTGCTTTTGTCAAGACTTCAACGATGACAAGCTGTGGTCAAGACAAAGCGATTTCATTTTAAGGGTTTATTAAAACTTTGACATCAATATATGGCAAGTCGAACAATTTAAATTATTTTAATATTTCATCTTTTGGTTTCATTTTACAATATTGGAAATATCGTTGTTTTTTATTTTGTCACAGGTGAATAAAAAAATAAACAGCGATTAATATCTCGAGTTTTTGTTGGAAATTCATTCCATATTCAACGTTCAAAGAATGTAACAACAGCTTCAATATAGAGCAAAACGGAAAATCTGACTTTTAATTACTTTACAGGGTGTAGGAAGTGAAATATTCCCAGTTGCTATAATTTCCAACAGCAACTTCTGCATGAAGTGCGAATGTTGGGTGATTAACAGACAACTTTGAAAGTCATTTCTGTTGCAAAATGATTAATATCAACAAGCTTGTTAGTGTCACTTAGTTTAGTAAATTATGTCCAAATCCAAAGAGCGGTTTGCGACATGTAAATTGTTTTTGCGCAAACTTCGGTCGTAACTGAAACCATGCTTTGCAGAATGATTTTGAACTAGCTGACGACACCTTTTGAAAGTTGTCATTCACACTAGCACTTGTCTTTTGTTAGATAACAGCGTGTGTTGGATATATAAATTTACTAAAACGTTGATTAACAAGATCCCAATATGTTTCTTTATACACCAACTTTATAAATATCAAACAAAAAAATTATTCTCAAGTTGTAAATCATAAACAGTGAATATTGTTATTCAAAACTCGTTTTCTGGTTCTTTTTGATATGCTAAATTAAATGCCATTTTAGGTTTAAGTTTTAGTCTTATCTAAAGCTCTGGAGCTTAGAAAAGATGAAGCAAACTGAGACATGCAGTAAGTGGCTTCGTTCAGTAATTGCAGGATACCACAAATTATAGAATGCTCACTCTCGTCCAGGACTGTTCTGCGAAATCCCTGCAAGTTATCCTTTACAATCTCAGGTCGGTCAAATGTATTATTTGAATGTAATTTATGACCACTCTTGGTGACCGAAGCTTCACTGTAGCTGCGCCAAAACTTTGGAATGCTCTTGCCTGTTACATCAGGAACATTGACAACCTTGATAATTTGAAACGTGCACTAAAAACTCACCTTTTAAATTTAGCTTTTACTTCGTAACATCTTAGAATATATTTTAGCAATTTAACCTATTTTGGTATGTAAAGCGCTTTTGATCATTTTATGGAAAGAGCGCTATATACATTTTATGTATTATTATTATTATTTTTATTATTATTATTATTATTATTATTATTATTATTCCGCAGATGATAGCCCTAAATTGTTCTATACCTAAAGTATCTCCTAGACATAATGTCTGGAAATCAATTCACCCAAGTAATGCTTATAGATATCCTATGAAAATCTCATGTGCTTCATTTATCCCCTAGGCATCGCTGGATATTCGTTTCCCAAAGATATGACCCAATCAAACGTCATCGCTATAAATTTCTTTACCCTGCGGTATCCTCTAACTAGACAACCTCTAAACATTTCTTGCATGTCTCTAAGATATACCCTCGGCAATAGCTGAATATATTCTGTTTCTAATGCAGTTATGATTTACATTTCCTGAATGCCCTCAGCTTTAAAGACATACTCAATAGCGGCTATATATGGGATATACCCTGTCCAATGTTGGCGGCATGGAACAGAACCTCACCTACAGACATACCCCATAGTTATATATGGGATATAGCCCTGTCCAATGTTGGCCACATGGAACTGAACCTCACCTACAGACATAACCCATAGCTGTATATGGGATATAGCTCTGTCCAATGTTGGAACTGAACTGCGCTCGTCACTTTACTTCAGTAATTCAAACGTATTCCCTAGCTACCTCTGACAGTCTTCTGTCCACTAGGTATTCCCTATCTCTTGAAAATCTTTTGTCCCCAAGATATCTCTAAAAATCTCTGAAAATCGTCTATCTACAAAGTATCCCCTAATTATCTTTGGAAATCTTCTGTTCCCAAAAGTATCCCTTATCTATACATCCGTAATTTTTGACTCGTTTTCCACCAATCAGAAGCGAGTATTTATGATAACTACCCTCTGTAAATCTTCTGTCCAAAAGATATCTCTTACGTATCCCCTGAAAATCGTCTGTCCACAAGGTATCCCCTAACTATCTCTTGGTAATCAACTGTCCACAAAGTATCCCCTAACTATCCTCTGAAAATCGTCTGTGCACAAGGTATCCCCTAACTATCTTCTGGAACCACTTTTTCCCAAAGGTATCCCCTAACCATCCCCTTAAAATCTTTTTTCCACTATTTCTTGGAAATCTCCTATTCCAAAGGTATCCCCTAACCACCCCCTGAAAATCTTCTTTCCACTATTTCTTGGAAATCTCCTATTCCAAAGGTATCCCCTAACCACCCCCTGAAAATCTTCTGTCAACTATTTCTTGGAAATCTCCTATTCCAAATGTATCCCCTAACCACCCCCAGAAAATCTTTTGTCAACTATTTCTTGGAAATCTGCTATCCCAAAGGTATCCCCTAACCACCCCCAGAAAATCTTCTGTCAACTATTTCTTGGAAATCTGCTATCCCGAGGTATCCCCTAACCACCCCCTGAAAATCTTCTGCCGGTCAACTATTTCTTGGCAATCTGCTATCCCAAGGTATCCCCTAACTACCCACTGAAAAGTCTACCCTGTCCACTGTCTCTAAAGGCCCGTTCAAACTGATGCAACATCGTCCACCATTGTTGGTCCAATAATGCTGGACGATGTTGGATGGTGTTGGTTGGGAAGTGTACAAACGAATCCAACACCGTCCAACATGTTGGATACAA
>JANUFV010191077.1:0-12476 GCA_024757865.1 Epizoanthus scotinus | reverse complement strand
ACTAGGATCACAGGTCATTAAATGTACCATTGAACCTGATACTAGGATCACAGGTCATTAAATGTACCATTGAACCTGATACTAGGATCACAGGTCATCAAATGTACCATTGAACCTGATACTAGGATCACAGGTCTTTAAATGCACATATGAACCTGACACTAGGATCACAGGTCATTAAATGTACTATTAAACTTGAGATTAACGTCACAGTTCATTAAATGTTATGTTAGATTTGTTTTATAATATTTTTAAGGTATGTTCTTTGGCTATTAGTATTTTGTTGCCATGGAAACAGTGACTGTGGGACAATTTTTAAAAAACAGAGCAAATACTTATCATTCTGATATTCCTTTAGAATCTGCTGTAATATCGTAATGTTAGTATTAATAGCCAGAAAGCTATTTCTCATATAAGTTCCATACTCGTGTCAACCAATAACTGGTATCAGATACCTTAAATCTATCTTTTATCCGTCCGTGGACAGGGACGTTAAGCCGTTGGTCTAGTCTCTCGACGTTCTATGGGGGGAATTAAATGAACCCACACACTCGTCGATAAGAGCAGGCTAATGCCGGTGTTGTGGTCTGTCACCTTATCCATAGTCGAGCGTTTGTAACATGAGCCCCCGGCTCGGCAGACTAGGCAACTACTCCCTACGTAATCGACTGTAAATAAATTATCCTATCATATCCTATCTTGAAACTAGGAACAAGCTCACTTAGGAATATATCATATTATATGTTTTAAATTAAACCAGGCTTGGCAATTTCAGTTTAAGAGGACTGATTCGGTCTTTCTGATATATATTCAGTCATTTGTGCTGCGTGCCAATTCTGGATTTCGATTGGCTGGTTATGCCAACAGATGTGTAAAGCTGTCAAGTTTCTGAAGTGTCTGGAAGTATTCAAATGCGGCGAGCAGATGTTGGTTTGATCTTTGGTTGAAACATTTTGTATTTCATGTTTTTGAACGTTTTTACATAACCAAAAGACCAACAGACTTAGACCAGAATGTATATAATTTATATACCAATGTATACAGTTTAAGTATACCGATAACAAGCACAGGAATTGTTTTTATTTAAATAAACTTTTTCTCCAATTTTGCCGGGATTTTGTATAGACCTTTACGCCGATGAGCGAAATAATTACTTTCGGGCTGGGGGAGGGGATACATTGTTAACGTTTACAATAATATAAATTTTATTTGGTCAATTTACTATGGTTAGTCAGACAGGTAATTTATAGTTGCGTCTAGTTGGCATTCTAATCTTGTGTTGTGTCTTTGCCTAAACTCTTCTTATGCCCTGTACTACGGGAGTAATTCATATGAATATGTGTTCAGCTCTAGGTTAATTAGCCTTCATTTTATAGTTGAAATTGTACATATAATCGAAAACTTAGTTTCGTGAAGATTGATTATTTTTAAAAAAAAAAAAGATAATTTGTCTGTGACTTAGAAGACACATACCACATGGCCCTGCAAACATATATATTGTTCCACCGGCAACTGACAAAAAAGTTATCTACAATATCCTAAAAGTTGTTTTGTCTTAATGTAAAAACTACTCCTGGGTAAATATTCTTCAATATTCAAATTTTGGATTGACAGGAAGTAAGATGATGAAAAAGATAATAATTCTGTCTATTCGAATAGCGTGGGTTAAACTCGGTGTTTTAAATTAACCAACGCTCCTAATCTACTGAGGGAACCTAGTGAAGCTACACATCACTCATAGCATGAGTCTTGACAATTTCTCTTTACTACAGAGCCTTCGAAACTCAAGTTTGGTGATTGTCATAAACCGCGATTCCGCAATTAAAGTTTTTCGATATTGACAATGAGTGTTCTTTTCACAAGGGATATATTTTGGAGTGTGCAGACTGAATTTATGTAATAGCCTGAATTAAGCATATTTCAATTTGTTTTAAGATTGTTGGCAATATACCTGAAGTGTACATTTATACTGTTTGTTCTATTATGTATTCGTGACACCTTTTCGCTTGTAAGCTGTTTTGACCTGTGAACACTCGCATGCTCATGTAATTTCCAAGTTGTTGAAGCTTGCGCGTATATTACTGGCGGTGGCTGAATGGTGGAAAATCTTCAATTAATGAAGCTTTAAGGATAAATAAGGGCAGGCAATTATCTGCGGCTTTATGAAATAAGTTTATTGAAATCAACCAAGCCCGCCTTACAGGTGACATCAAAATCCATACTGGATCCCTCTTGTGGCAAAGCTAACTTTTTCAACATAAACAATTTTAATCTTCCATCATGTAGATGTAATCCAAACTTCTATAGTATTTGCACGAATTAGTAAGTATAAACTTTGCATTATATTGATCAAATGATCTAGTTCTGGGAACGAAAATCTCCAAATCAATTTAGGACAAAAACGTATTCATAATTACTAAGTATGGACAATTGAACGAATATTATTAATTTTCTTGGGAAGATTTCGATTTGAATACAGATGAGAACACCACTCACAAGAGGCTGGAGTAGCGCTTCCTGGCTGTGCAAGACAAAGCGTCCTACTCGTCTATTTGCCAATCATTGGTCGCCCAGTGACGTCCTCGCTTGTTTACTGATCCTCTGTACGGTTAAAGCAATATGCTGCTTAGCTCGTTCATTGGTCTGTCAATCAAGAACAGAAAACCAATAAATATTTTCGGAGCTTTTACTTGAGTTTCAGTTGCCGTGGAGAGTAATGGTGCTTCGCCAAACAAACATCGTTCAGCTTTACTTTTTCTTCTTACCGAAATTTCATTCACCATTTCAACTGATTCAATTCCAATTCTTGGTTTTGAACAGAGAACCTCCATCGGTTACGGATTTAATATTCACCGCAGGCATATATCAAGAAGGCTATTTACTTATTCTCAAAACTTCGGGGATAAGTGATCTCGTTAATTTATACGATCTCCAACTTAACTTCAACTATATTACTTTGTGTGCACGGAATATATAGCCAGTGAAATAGAACTAATATTGTTGAATCTGAGTTTGTGCGAGCTACCAAAGAGTACCGAAGGAAGAAACAAAAAGTAATGGAAACGCTTTTCAAGCAAATGTGTTTGGACTCCATCAACCAAACTAAATACAACGGGACATTAGACATGAACATTTTGTCTGTGGAAGAGATTTTTGAAATCCAAGATGAAATCCAGCTCTGTAAGAAAAGCCACATTGCTTCCACTTCCCAGCAGCCTGAGAGCAGTTCTACCTTTTCCAGTGTTGATCTGTTGCTGGTCCTGTACTACGTGGCAGTGATGGTTCTAGGGCTAGCCATAAACATTGCTGTGCTATCTACGATTGTCCGCTCCCGGCGTCTTCGGACCATTACCAACGCGTTTATGTGCAGTCTGAGTTTAGCTGACCTTTTAATTGCTGTGGTTGTGATTCCATTGAAGATTGTGGAGTATACGCTGAGGCTCCAATATCCAGACGTGATCGACACCTTTTTCCCCTTATTGGGGGTAGCATCTCTCCTCAGTCTTTGTGCCGTTACAGTAGACAGATATATCTCGATATCCCACGCTCTAACATACGAATCTCGCATGACGAAACCACGTGCTGCCGTGATTATGGTCGGAATATGGCTGCTATCAACCCTGCAAGCTGTGCTACAATTTGTCTTCAAGAATGAGCAGCTGAAGCTTTACCAAGACCTCGTGTTTGTCTTTGCATTCCTTGTACCTTTCGTTAGCGTTCTTTTTACCAATGGAAGAATCTTATGCGTTGCTAGAAAGCACGCACGCGAAATCGCGGCCATGGAGACCTGTCACCAAACCACAAGTTCCTCAAGAAATTTCGCCAAAAAAATTAAAATAATACGAGTGCTGGGAATACTGGTCGGTACTTTCGTGGTGTCGTGGCTTCCGTACTTCATCCTCACAATCCATGAGAATCATGCTGACGTTGAGTTTGAGGAAGCGCGGAGAGCGACAGAGGCGCTGGCATGCGGGACGGCACTCACTAACGCTCTGCTGTACGGTCTCCTAAGGCGGGATTTGAGGCAAGCATTGATAAGAACAGTGCGCTGTCAAAAACTAAACCAGAACGAGTTTTCAGTAGCCGTTGAATTCACGGCTCATACCAACTCTCACGGCAATTCAAAGCGTGTGTGAGTTAGGTAGAGAAGGTGAACACGACTGCACTAGCGTAAACACTCACGGCGATTCAAAGCGTGTATGAGTTAGGTAGAGAAGGCGAACACGACTGCACTAGCGTAAACAAAGAGGACAAAATGTATAATATATTGAACTCAGTTCTGAAGCTCTTGAACTTTAATGAAGCAGTAATTTGAATACGAGAAACTCAGTCGGTAATTTTACTCTGTTAGAAGCCAGGAGGGGAGCAGTTTACACTCGATGTGAGCCATGGAAGCGATGAATCGGAAACGTAGAGCAGTTTTATACTTCAAAGCAATAATACAATGAATAAAAATGCGCCAGGAACGGACAAAAATGAGCGTATATTGAGAACGGCCCATTCATGTTCACCAGCTGGTACAATTATTCTCAGCTTGACAGGTGTACGGCAAGAAAGTATTTGAAGCCATTTGAAGGAAGCATAGTATGTTTTATCTTTATTCCAATCGGAATATTTCTTGTTACTACCGTATATTACATCTTGATAACTTTCTTTAATAAGAACGAAACGATAATGAAGGGACACTCTTTCAGGAGAACATTACTCACAATATCAGGCGTTATGACCGCCAGAAAGCAGATATCAATTGATCACAGCATGATCAAATCGATAACACCATTATAGTGTTAGTTTATTGAAATATATTACTTGGCATTTTGGTGGTTTACCGCCAGACGCTAGCTCTCAAAATATATATTATAGATAAACGTAAACCATGTCAAGACAAACATTGTGCTCTATGTAAGCACTATTTCTCAATGCGAGTTATAATACTGGGACGGCTTTTATTTTATTTGATGTTCTTTTTACAGAGTCTTTGAAAACAGTGACTTTATTTATGGATATAGCGTGAATAAACATGAATGTTGTTTTAATTTCGACTCGAGTCCGTACAATAATCACCACGTTCACAACTAACTCAGAAATACATAATCAACAGATTAGCTAACGCTTGTTGTACAGCCAGGGGATTTCCTCAAAGCATCGCTAAGTGAGTTTATAGTTAATGGTGAATTAAAAGGCATTTAATGATTTAGAACTCTTCCGCTGCAGATATGATAAGCCGACCGAGCCAAAAGAAACTTGATTTTGTTGTCTCAGAAAGATTACCATCCTCCTCTTTCCATAATACAGTTTTAGCGTACAAAATATTTAATTAATATAAATTCTTGTATAGGATAAATATCTCCTAGAAACAATAATTTCTTTTGTTTTCTTATGGGCTAATTGCGTTACGAAGGCAGTTTTTACGATTCTCCCGCTAATGTCAGGATTTAGCGAATAAAGCCCAGTGTAGCTGGGGCTCTTGAAACAGCAATGGCAATCGCTTATAGATACCTTAAAACAATGAATGATGTGATTTAGAATTTTAAAAGGCTCTGAAGTAAATATACATTAGCAAATCGTGATAATGTCTGATCGTGGCGTGTTTTTCCCAAGAGATATTTATTTAAATAAACAGTTTCACTCTATTGCGCTTTACGCGTGGATAATTAGCATTATTACATTGTGTTGTTAGACATTAAACGTGGTCTTTATTTTTGTAAAGTTTTGCCAGTATAAAAGTGCATATATATGTAAAATTACTAACAATTTTACAACGAACATGTGTTCTATTTTAATGGTTAGCCGAGTGGATTACCACTAATAAAAAGCGAAAGTGAGTTGTATGATTGTTTTAGTAGAAATGTTCCGTGTTTTGTTCACATAAAAATTCTGATATTTACGATAAAATGTATAGTTTTATTATTTAGTTACATAGTTTGTAGATATTGCAAAGCGTTGTTGGGTTCAAAAGAAACAGCGCTTTATAAATTATTTATTCTTATTTTTATTATTTTATTTCATTGTTAAAACAAAATGTTTTGTGCTGACGTATAAACCGCGCGCACCAAAGACTGTCCGCAATCGTTGACTATCGGCCAGTAGTGCACGATCAAAGAACCAATCAAATTCGTCCATTTGCAATACAGCACTACAAATTTCTACAAAATATAAATATAGATATCTGAATGGATTTTTCAAAAGATTACTATTCTATCTGATGTCTATCTTCCTCGTTCTCTCGAATTCTCTAATTTATTCCCACTTAGCAAGATTAAACTCGTAAGACACTGAAAGCAGCTCAACTTATTTCAATCACTCGAAATTTAAGAAACCTCACGCCTGCTTGTTGATTGATAAAATTGAGGAAATGTCATTTTAAAAGAAAAAGTGCATTTTAGCGATGCTCGAGTGTCCAGTTTCAACTCGGGTTTTTGATACAAACGACTGCTTCAATTACAAAAACCTTAGCAAATTATTTGTAGATCTTAGAACATTGATTTTAGACAAGGCACACCAGAGTTTGACTAGTTTGAAATTTGTCTAATTTTGCGGTTATGTGAGACTTTTATGCCACTTGGAAACAACCTTTTGAAAACTCCAGACAGAGATATATTGTATTGAAAACGAATTTGCGCGCTATGTTGAGTTATAGATGGTGCGAAGGTTGCGGACGTGTTCTGAGCAGCTCCGTATTTCTTGCCCGCTTTTTTTTGCGACTGCGAGCAGCAGTCAACTAGATATCGTAACGAACATTTTAATAGAAACCTTGTAACTATGAAAGACGTGAAACAAATAAAACAAGACCGACCACAAAGAGGTAAAAAATCAGTTGAAGAACTTGAAGAAGAAATTTGATAAACTGCGTTCGAAGATGGCCGACAAGATTGACAGAGATACCTCGTCTAGAAGCAACGACGTCCAGGCACTGAGCGATACCTGCGACGGGCTGATGGGCTGGAAAATGGACACCTTGTCGGCCATGGAAAGGTTTAGTGCCAAACTAAACAAACAACATATATATGTTGTTCACTTTTTTTTTCTTCCTTGAAAATCAACATAACATTAATTACAAAGTGGAACAATCTCTTCAAACCTTATTGTACATATTTATTATACTTTTACTTTAATCTAAACATGTTGTAATGTGTCTCGTTGTTTATCTAGCTATATAATATGACTGATCCGCCTCGATTAACCAATGCTATTTGTGAATCAGTCTAACCTTGTAATATTTATTTTGCATATATATATAATAAAGGTCTGAAGTCTAAAAGTCTGATAGAAGAGCAAGAAAGAAATGTTAACAGCAGCCAAGCGGTTATATGCGCTTCTACAACTCAACTTGACATGTGGGCGAATTTTGTATTCCTTTTATATAACAAGCCAAACGACAAACATCAATGAGAATATCTATCTGACTCTTTGACTTGTAATCATTTCGTCCCTGTGGTAGGGGGTTTGAATTCTGCATTGATAGATGTATTGTATTTAATTATCTTACAACACTTCAGTGAAGACAAGCTTCAATGCGCATACTCTCTGCCATATCGAGAAACAAAAACCTCAAAATATATTATTTTTCAGTTATAAATAATTCATAATATTTTCCCATTTAAAAGATTGTTAAATGCTATGAAACTATATAAACACAACGGATAGATGCCACAGATGTGACCAAACAGAGGATCTCATGATCTGCCACATGTATCGTTCTGGAGCTGTTACGATAATTAGTATGGCGACACCTCGAATTTTGATTTAAACTCAGCAAGGCTGACATACTATATGAGTACAAACCTGATGAGCGCAAATATAACTTTCTAAATGATCATATTATTTTGGCCAATTAAAATATATATACACTTCTTTTGCATTACAGAAGACCAGGTGTCTTTCCAAATGTATCTGAAGAAGTTAAAACACAAAAAAGCGTTGATATACAAATAGGGCTTTCAATGGACCAAATTTTTGCCTTCTTAAAATAATAGAAAAAAGAGGTTAAGCTGTATCCGGTATCCGGTTTTCTCTTTTTTGTATACTTCGTTTTCTCCGCTATCTTACTAAGAGTTTAGTTTATACCGTAACTAATACGTCGTATCTCCTGGTTTTTCTATTTCAGATATTTACTTAGTTTTGCTACGCTTGTGTGTTTGTAGTCATCAAAGTTAATCTTGCAACTCGACGCTGTACTTTGTCCAGCTGCTGGATATTCCGTTTGGTGTGTGGGTCCCATGCCGCAGAGCAATGCTCCACTTGGGGCCTCGCTATTGACTTGTATGACCTTTAAGAACACGTGGACACTCAGTTGCTTACTGAAGGGACTAAAAAGAGTACTACTGCTACCACTACACATCTCTCCTGGTCCCCCCTCCCTCCGCTCCCCCTTCCCTCCCCCTCTCAGTTTTGTGGATCCGTCCTAGGTACCACAGCCACGCTCAGTTGCGTGCTAAAGGGACTACACAGAGTACTACTGCTACTATAAATCTCTCTTCCTCCTCCTTCCCTCCCCCTCTCAGTTTCTGGAACCGTCCTAGGTACCACAGCCCCACTCAGCTGCTTGCTAAAGGGACTACAAAGAGTACTACTGCTACTATAAACTGCTCTTCCTCCCCCTTCCCTCCCCCCTCTCAGTTTCTGGATCGATTCTAGGTACCACAGCGCCACTCGGTTGCTTGCTAAAGGGACTACAAAGAGTACTACTGCTACTATAAATCGCTCTTCCTCCCTCTTCCCTCCCCCTCTCAGTTTCTGGATTGATCCTAGGTACCACAGCCCCATTCAGTTGCGTGCTAAAGGGACTACAAAGAGTATTACTGCTACTATAAACCTCTCTTCCTCCCCCTTCCCTCCCCTCCCCTCCCCTCCCCCTCTCAGTTACTGGATCCGTCCTAGGTACCACAGCCCCACTTAGTTGCGTGCTAAAGGGACTACAAAGAGTACTTCTGCTACTATAAACCTCTCTTCCTCCCCCTTCCCTCCCCTCCCCCTCTCAGTTTCTGGATCCGTCCTAGGTACCACAGCCCCACTCAGTTGCGTGCTGAAGGGACTACACAGAGTACTACTGCTACTATAAACCTCTCTTCCTCCCCCTCCCCTTCTCTTCCCCTCTCAGTTTTGTGGATCGATCCTAGGTACCACAGCCCCACTCAGCTGCTTGCTAAAGGGACTACAAAGAGTACTACTGCTACTATAAACCGCTCTTCCTCCCCCTTCCCTCCCCTCCCACTCTCAGTTTCTGGATCGATCCTAGGTACCACAGCGCCACTCAGTTGCTTACTAAAGGGACTACACAGAGTACTACTGCTACTATAAACCGCTCTTCCTCCCCTTTCCCTCCCCTCCTCCTCTCAGTTTCTGGATCGATCCTAGGTACCACAGCGCCACTCAGTTGCGTGCTAAAGGGACTACACAGAGTACTACTGCTACTATAAACCTCTCTTCCTCCCCCTTCCCTCCCCCCTCTCAGTTTTGTGGATCGATCCTAGGTACCACAGCCCCACTCAGTTGCGTGCTAAAGGGACTACAAAGAGTACTACTGCTACTATGCACTTTTCTTCTTTTAAGAATTACAAAACGGCTGCGAGTGGCTATAAACTGTGATAATTATCAACACTCCGAAAGTTGTAGAGCACGAGAGAAGTTTAAGAGGAACACGAGGCGAAGCCGAGTGTTTCTCTTGCTTCTCGAGTGCTCTACAACTTTCCGCGTGTTTATATCACAGTTTATAGACACAAGCAGTCGTTTTATATTGCTTTTATAAAATAGAAATAAGACGAAGATAAAAAGAGTGTCTTTATCCTCTGATATAAACACTCATTTTGCCATCTGTTCGCGCGTTATATCTACCCTATTTAGGTGTGATTCTTCCAGTATTGATTCAATATACGTTGTTTTATTAGTCACATCAGCATCTCTGGATACTTCTCCATACTCTAAATCAGATGTTATATATGTTCAGTTACGTTTTCTATGATTGAGCTTATTAGCAAAAATGGAAAGTATAAAATTCTGTATAAACAAACATGTCTTCATTTGTTCTCCAAAAATTCATACAGAAGTAGAATATAACTGAAAGGTGCTGCGTTAAGCTAAAAACTCAGAAAAAAAAGTCCCAGTCATTGACAGGAGTTGAACCCATGACTCGTTTCATTTTTCATTTTTCACTTTTCATTTTTCATTTTTTATTTTTTATTTTTCATTTTTCATTTTTCATTTTTCATTTTTCATTTTTGGGGTTTGTCATAAGATTAAGGCTTATAAGACCCAATGACTCAGAAAAATTTCTGAGTTCTTAGCTTGAGGAGCTTCATTCAGTTGAATCTTTACACCAAGCTATCTACAGGACTACCTTACAGAAATAGAATAGTCTAGTACGAAATGCACGATGGTTACGTCAATATTTGGCTATAAGAATAAAATTAATATTTATATATTTATATTCAAATGTACAAATCCAACTCCAGTCACTTCATTCGACTTATTTACATAGGAACAGTTGATTTCCAACGTGCTATACGACAGAAACTCTTTGTATAATTACTTCTTTGGTGTTAGGTTCCTTTGAACCTATCAGAGATCTTCTTTGCTCTAAATTGTCTGATGAAGTTCGGTATTTTGAACTCTTACTGGGGACAGTCAGTGTGCTGGCTGACTTGGCTCTGTCGCAGTCTGAAGCTGATGGTTGTAGACTGGTAGTGACGGTAGCAATGGAGGTTGTGGCACAAAGCTTGACTGACGCGGGGACGGAATTCCTTCTCTGCTCCCTGAGTCTGCTTATGAGCCCTTCCAAACTGTGATCAATCTTGGACGAGTTGTGATTGCTGCTTGCCCCTGATGCTCTACGGCTTTCCAGTGAGAGAGAAAGCTTTCTCCTCAGATTGATAGGTCGAGATGCCTTCAGCCCCTGCGTGTCTTTCACCTTTTTACAGATCAGCAAGCAGTCGTTTTTGAATTGTTTGGTAAAGAATGCGTATAGGAATGGATTTGCGCAACTGTTTAGCGGGAACACGAATATTGTTAAGAACTTAGCACTACTCAGACTTACTAATGTACTCCCGAAGGCGGCTGTAAGCGCCAAGAAGGCAATGGGCGCCCAGCACGCAAAATCTGTCACTACTAACACAGCCATACGTTTGGCTACTCTGAAGTCATTGGTGTTCCAGGCATTGGAGCCTTTGATGGAACAGTAAATCATGACGTAACAAGTCAGTATTACCACGAACGCCGTGCAGTTTAACACCAGCAGAAATGTAACGAATGCCAGTGATTCAGTGTCGCCCGTTTCAAATGGCAAACAGATGCTGAACTTGGTGTAGCTACTGACATTTGCCAGGGGGAGGATTGCTGTTACAAGGGAAAAAATCCAAATACACGCCATGATAACAAGAGCTTTCTTCAGGTTGATTCGTTTGTTGATGTGCAGCGCGTGTTTGATGGCAATGTAGCGCTCAATGGTGATGATCGCAAGCGTTAGTACTGAAGACTCGCTCGACAGCACTGCTAGGAATCCAGCGCCCTTGCACCCGGGGCTCAGCTGCCATCCTACAGCAAACTTCTTGAAATCGCCCCTGGTTGACAGATCCACGATAGCCAGTAGGCCCAGGTACACGCCCATACATAGATCAGCGAATGCGAGGTTGATGATGAGGAATCGGGAGACATCCATTTTAGTCTGACTCACGATGATAACAACGATTACGACTGCGTTGCCCACCAACGCCAATAGAAACACTAACCAAACCCCGACGCGGAGTAACATGGACCCCATCAGCTCATCACAAGGAAAGAATGGGTCTGGTTCAGGTGTACACTCAAGAGGTACATCCTCACCGAAGAGACTGGGGTAGAATGAAAATCCGTTACCGCTGGAGGCATCGGAGTCGGCGGTTCTGTTCTCTGGGTTAGCTTCCTCCGGGGTTCCGATACCCGAGAGCAGTACGGGACTCATACCGGAGCCTCCCTCGTCCCCATAGTCGAAAGTCTGCTCGAAATCAGAGTCTTTATCCATCCAATTAGTGGTGAAGTTTCCCCATTCCTTGTTAATCATGTTCTCCTCCCGCTCCCACTTGAAGTCGCTGTTCCCATCCCCACTGATGAAATCATCGCTCAGCTCAGTGAAGGGTTTGTCCTTCTCGCGCCTGAACTGGCAGCAGTGGTACGGATAATGTACCTCTACTTTGCGGATACGTGGAAGCTCAGCCCGGTCGGGAAACTCACGAAGCTCTTTGTTTCCTGTTACGGAAATGTGGACCAAGGTCTTGAGCCCCTTGGTGGGGAAGCTGCGAAACGAGTTGCCACTCAGATCACTGCAGGACAAAGCAAAGGGGGAAAGTGTAAGTTACCAAATAATAATAATAATAACAAAAATATTAATAATAATAATAATAATAATAATGATAATGATAATGATAATAATAATAATAAAAATAATAATAATAATAATAATAATAATAATGATAATAATAACAATAATCTTTATTTCACTAATA
>JANUFV010190966.1:0-12479 GCA_024757865.1 Epizoanthus scotinus | reverse complement strand
AGGTTGGTAGGTTGGTAGGTTGGTAGGTTGGTAGGTTGGTAGGTTGGTAGGTTGGTAGGTTGGTAGGTTGGTAGGTTAGTAGGTTGGTAGGTTGGTAGGCTGGTAGGTTGGTAGGTTGGTAGGTTGGTAGGTTGGTAGGTTGATAGGTAGGTAGGTAGGTTAGTAGGTTGATTAGTAGGTAGGTAAGTAAGTAGGTTGGTAGGTATGTAGGTAGATACGTAGGTAGGTAGGTAGGTAAGTAAGTATGTAGGTAGGTTGGTAGGTAGGTAGGTAGGTAAGTAAGTAGGTTGGTAGGCTGGTAGGTTGGTAGGTTGATAGGTAAGTAGGTAAGTAGGTAAGTAGGTAGGTAGGTAGGCTGGTAGGTAAGCAAGTAGGTTGGTAGGTTGGTAGGTTGGTAGGTAAGTTGGTAGGTAGGTAGGTAAGTTGGTAGGTAGATAAGTATGCTGGTAAGTTGGTAGGTAGGTAGGTAGGTTAGAACGTGAAGGAATATAATTCACTTGCTGTTACTTGCGATTACGATTTGTAGGACGTCGGGAGAAGTACCAAACAAGAGCAACTACCAAGTCGAGGATGTGCAGGCTGCCAACCTTCCCCTCATATCTATGATGCCACCTGCTAAAACTAAATCTCAAGAACCCTTCGCAATCGGACACTCCTTCGCACAATCGACAAATCCCAAGCAGTTGCAACCACCGCAGAGCAAACACATTAAGCCAGCGGTATCACCACCAAGTACTTCAACTGCGGATTTATTACCAGGTTTACTCCAGTTTTCGGTGGGTACCCATTATGCAACAGCGCTTAACTTCCTGGCTAAACTAAATATAGCAAATTTTGTTGATATCAATGACCTTTTCTACTGGGGAGAAGTAAACCGGGTTTTTTTGTTGAGTAACCTGTGAGCAGAGGTTGTCAGGATGTTTAGTGACTATAAAATATAGTCAAATACATTTACATTTAGCTTTCTCGTTTGAATTATTGCCTATTAAATGAATTATTGACTTAGTTATTTTATCATAATATACACTTTATGTTTAATAAAACAGTGAAATGAGGTATAAATTATCTTTGAAATTGATTGAAACCCTAAACCCAGATGTGCACCTTAATTGAGCCACAACAAAAGCTGTGTTGATTGTGTTTTCTCTCCAGGCTTCGCCCAAGGTCTGGGACCGCAAGATCTCCTTTGCACATCAGCCTGAGCCAATACTAAAGAACAAGGAACTGACGACAAAGTTTCCAACGCTTTCTCTTGGTGGGACCATGTGGAAAGTGTCTTAAAATGTATTCCAACAGAGTTCTCAAAATCAAATCTCCTTCGATGACTCCAGACACGATGCCAGCCCATAGCTCCCTACACGTGTTCTGTTGTATTACTTCTACTTTCATTTATATTTATATTTAAATTTAATTTTCATTAATTCATAAATGTAAAAGAATCACATGAAAGTACAAAAAACTCCCGGGCATATAAACGAAATATAAGATTACTCCATACAAATATGTTGAAGTTATTCAAAACAGGGTTACTTGATTGTGATCTGGTTTTTTGTTTCGTGGGCTGAAGCAAGCACATAAATTAGTATAATTTATTCCCAATGTTACAATGATCTATATTGTCACTGAAAGGCAAGCACAGATAAAAAACGTGTATGGAAATTAAGTTCGACTGATCTTTGACCAGAGCGCGAATACATCCCTTGAGGAATCATGGTCTTATATATTACTTAAATCTTGCAGTTGAATAATTGAAAACGGTTCCCAGAAAGCTTTTGAACCAGTTGACAAGAGCCCTTAGCATGGAATTCATTTTACATCTTTTGAAGAATAGAGGCGTTTTGCTTTACTCATTTCTTACACCAAGTTTGAAGCTATTATAATAGTAATATATTCGGTAGTAACTAGCTGGTTAATCCGGCACAACGTGCTATCCTTACAGATAATCTTGACCAAAGAAGCTGCATATAGTTGTTCTCACTCGCTCTTACAGTCCATCGAGACACATTTCAACATTAATAACATTTTATTCACAATTGTAAACGCGGATATTATATAATACATATGCACTCACTATACTACTGTCTCAATACCGTGTACCATCACAAAAAATCAAGTTACTCAAGTTTATGCTGAAAATGACCCTCTACAGTATGTTTTATGCCAGTGCTGGTGCTAATTATTGACCCTGGGCAGTGTGATAGGTACGTTAGGAGGCATCAATGTAATTAATTGCGAGAAATACAATTTAAAAAAACGCATTACTTAATTAAGGCGTGTCCTCCTATAACTGAACACGCATTGAAATGATACAAATAATTTACATGGTTTACTTGAAAAATACCATCTGTTTGTTGTATAATTATTTACATTATATTCACAGTTCCTTGAAATCTGAAATACTGCCATTCCTTCACACAATTGTAATGTCGGCAACTCTTCAAATGCTACATTCACTTTTTTTGTGGTTAGCCGTAAAATAAGTTTAAGTGCAATTGATATTATATTGGTTTACAAAGCACTACTGACTACAAACTCCCATAAGCGCAGTCTATAAGGGATTATGTTCATTACGTTTTGCGCTCCAACAGAGGTGGTATCTATTTCTGAACATTAGCAGTTATGTAAATCGGCGTTGCCAAGCAATTCGATTACTTAATGCAGATTTCATTAATAGAACGGTGATCAGGTGATGATTTCTTTTGTTTATTGACTTTCACACCCGTTCTTTCGTGAAAACTGTTTAACGATAACTCATAAAAGCCGGGCTTTATAAAGTTTCTTAGCAACACATTACAGCATTTGTGGCAAAACTAAATGAAATATCAGCAACAATGGCAAAAAAAGTCGGTGCTGCACACGCGGGTACTTTGAACCAAAAACAGCAGTTATTTTGCTCGGGATCACATCGCCAGGCTAGTCTAGAATGGGGCTTTAGATATTCATACAGCTGAAGTATTGGACGGACTTTGGCGCACGGTATTTTTGCGAGGTGCTTGACAAAACCGACGAAAATCGATTCTTGGTCAGTTCATTTTTATTGAGGCTCGCGGAGCTTGACCATACAGTCTCCACAGAAGACATAATTACACCACTCAGCATGTAAGAGAAAAGAAAGAGTGAGTCTTCTACTGGACCTCAAGTATGTTAATATAATTCTAGTATTTGCTTTAACCTTAGTTCTTTCACGTGAAATGCACATACATTTTTACATGAGTTTAGAACGTGCTTATTGCTATCTGTTTATATATTTTCACGTGTTCGATCGATCGATAGATCGATTACAAAACTTTAAAAAGAAAAATATCAGTTTTGCTACTGATATATATTCTAGTTACTATTTTAAAAGTTATAATTACTATTACTATAAATAACACTGTTCTTCAGTTGTTGGTCTTGCATATGAGCACATTGAAATTCCGCTTACGTCTAAGATTGACATTACATGTGTTTGGTTTAGGCAGTAAGTTGTGCAACTTGTGGTCCGCATTAGTGCTGACCTCATTGAATAGATTGGCTGTTAGTGCATTTCAGCGATCGTAGAACTGAGAGCATACTTATGATTTAAGATTCTTTACTGCTTGTCAGAATTAAAATATCAATACACGCACTGCAGCAGAAAGAGGAAAAGATATACGCATATTACAGTGAAAATAATTGTACTAACGCATTTGTAATTCCAATGAGCTAAGGACTCCACGACTGTGAGGAGGGACCACCTCTGTAGGGGCGCGATTTTTATAGAACTCGCAATCCGTAAAGTATTAAAACATGCCAAAAATCCATACCATACAGAGCTTTTCCTATACAACAATCTTTCGACAGAATTGCCTTCTACGTCTGTTTATACAGATTCTACTAGATCATCGTTCGGTATCAGTCTTTTAAATATCAAAGGAGACCACTGGTTCATTATTTGTCTGTTCAAGACGATTTTTGTGAAGTGAGTTATTTTTCTTCCTTGATTTCCGCACTTTCCGTTGATAAACGGACTGTGTCACTGAACTTGCGTCCTTGCGCGGCCGATAGTAGTCCGCTGAAGTGTCCGATGCATATCCATTGGTCAGACCATTCTCACCGAGTAGAGCTGAGTAGCCGTTGACGGCGGTGTCTCTCATTGGTGGGGATAGACTTCTGTCAAGGGAAGATCTCCGGGGAAAATGTTTTCTCCGGTTACGGCTTAAGTGCGAACCAGTAGTAAAACGTCGCTCCGGTTTATTGTTATCTGGAATGGCGTTTTCTGGGAGTGAATCTTCGGTTGCCTCAAAGTCCACACCGATGTAACTGATTTTAAGAGGACTCTGAGGCAGACTTGCTGATGCGAGCACTTTCTCGTTTGGTGTTTCGGAGCTCCCAAGACTAAGACGCAATGGCTTATTGCTATGGACCCTATTCAGGTCGTCCTCTGGTGGGACGTCAAACTGCTTCACCGTCAGTGTTCCTTTTTGTTTTGTACGGTTGCTGTGAACTGGTTGAGATGTTCCATTGAGAATTGATGCATCTGTTGGGGTTTGGCGACGCAATAGTGGTTTTTGTTTAATGCCATTTACTTCAGCCGGCGGAAACGAAAAACGCTTCTTCAGTTCCATGTGGAGGAGCTCCTTGTTCTGTGGAGACTTTTTCACTACCGAAGTGTGGTTTGGCTCTTGGGGTATTACTGTATTATTGGCTGGGACTTTGTCAATCGGAATCAGTTGACGAGAAGTACGTTTTGCTGGCTCGCGTCCAGTTTTGGTCAGATCAGGCTCAACATTACACGGCCATTCGAAGGCAGATGACGTACGTTTCTTAACAACTATTTGTGGGTCCTCGTCAGGTTTGACATCGAATATCTCGGTTGGGTATCGAACAGGTGGACTGTTTCGAAGTATCGGGAGAGCAGTGGGTCCTTGTCTGGGGTACTCGTTGCTGGAGGTTGAAGATTCGGTCACCTTAATTTTTGGTTCCGGTTCTGCAACTTGTAGAAGAACGGCTTCAGTGTAAACTTCATTATCTGGTTCGTTAACTGCGTTCTTCAGGACTGTTTTTTCTAGCTCAGTAATGCGCGTAGTAAGTATGATTTTCTCTTCGTGGATTGCTTTAATAATCACAATATTTTCTTCGAGCTGTGCTCTTAGTGAGATAATTTCAACTTGCAGCTCTTGGATACGAGTAGTATAGGTACTGACTTCAGCTTCGTGGCTGCTTTTGTCAAGGAGTCTCAACCGTTCTACTTCGTAGTTCAGCTCTACAATGCACATTCGGAGCTGCTCCTTTTCCTCATTCACCTTTGTAAGTTTATTTTCTTTGTTCTCAGCTTCTATCCTTAAACTACGATGCTGTTTCTCTTGAGACTTGAGAATATTTTCTTTATTGAGTAATTCTTGTTTTACGCGCTCTATTTCCAACTGTAGATCTTCAATCTTGGTTTTTTCACTCTGTAGTTTCTCGTCAAGGGCAGTATTGCATTCTCGAACACCGGTTTTTGAATCATGCTCATGTTGCAGCGCGGTTTCCAGTGTTTTGATTTTCTTGTTACATTTGTGAAGCTGTTTCTCTAGATTTCGTTTGTCATTCTGGAATAAATAATTCTCTTTTTCTATTCCTTTGTATTGTAACTTGAGAGATTCGAATCTTGGTTTCCAAGATTCGTCAATTTTGAGCTCAGAGTTTTCAGATTTTAAATTTTCTAGTTCTTCAAGGTGGCATTTACATTCACTGTTTTTGGTGTCAAGGATTTCCTTAAGTTCTTTTATCTCTTGTTCTTTGATCGTAATCCTAGTCTCGATTTCAATTATTGTCGTTTTCTCAACAGTAGTATGACTACGTTCGAGCTCCTTGATATGAAGTGTGAGACTATTTATCTCGCCACTTGCTCTTTCTAGCTCTCTATTGCCATTTTGTAGCTCATCAAGCTTGTGCATTGCTTCTTTCTTGTAGTCGTCTAGTTCGCAGCTAAGGAATGTACAATGATCTTGCAACTTTGTTTTTTCCTTGCGCAAGTTTTCTCTATCATATTCCAACTCAACCATGATTTCCCTACTAAACTGGTTGTCGCGGTAAACCTCCTTGAGTTCTTGTATTTCTGCTTGCGCTTGTTTCAATTTGTCGCCGTTGATTCTACACTGTTTGAGTTCTATTTCAAGCTCGGAGAGCCTCATTACTTTCCGACGCATTTCAGTGATTGTTTCTTCTTTGCTAGTAACTTCTAGTTTTAGTTGATTGTTACGCTCATTTGAACTTGTCAACTGCTCCTGCTTCAGTTTGGAATTATTTCTGAAGGCCAACAGCTCGTAGTTTAGGCTTTCTTTCAATTTGTTGGCGATATCCAGTTCTTCCTCCAAATTAGTAATCTTTGCATTAAGGCTAATCACTAGAATATCTCGTTCATGTCTGTAGCTATCAAATGTTTCTTGTACTTCTTTCAGTGTCTCGGCGCTGTCACCTTGCTCTTCAGAAAGAAAGGACGGCATTATTTTACATGCATCAACAGTATCCTGCGCTTGACATAAGACCTCCTCTTCGACTGTAAACTTCATACTCTCTTCTTGTATCTTATCTAAACGATCCTGCAGGTCCTCGATTTGACGTTGCAATTTTTGCCTGTCTTCTCCATGAAACTGTTTCTCCTCGTCTAAGAGGCCTTTCAAATCCTCGTTTTCTTTGGTGAGGTCATCTCTTTCTTTTTGGCAACTGGAGAGCCCTTTATTCAGTCTCGTAACTTGATCTTGAAGAGTGACAATCTGACGTTTCAGGTCCTTGTTATCTTTAGTTAGATCGTCTTTCTCTATTTCCATATTGGATAAGTCTCTACTTAACCTCGTAATCTGATCTTGGAAGGCTGAAATCTGACTTCTTATCTCCTTGTTCTCTTTATCAAGGTAATCTTTCTCCATTTCAACATTAGACAACTCTTTGTTTATTCTCGAATTCTGTTCTTGAAGTGTAACAATTTGACGTTTTAGGGTTTCTCTATCGTCTATATGTGTTTTAGTTCCCATTTTCAGCTCTTTGATCTCTTTTGTCAAGATATTTCTTTCGTTTCCAAGATTTGTTAGGTCTCGCTGAAGTTTTGACACTTGTTCTTCTAAAGTTGTAACTTGGTATTGTAGGCGATTCGTATTGTTTTCGTGGAGGCTTCTCTCCTCATCTAACTTCTTTCTCAGGTCTTTATTTTCTTTGACTAGCGAATCGTTTTCCCTGTCCATACCATCGAGATCTTTTTGTATCCTGGAAATCTGATCTTTTAAGGTAATATTTTGGCGAGAAAAGCAATTTTCTTTTTTTTCATGGTCTGTTTTCTCTCTGGTAAGACTATCGTTACTTTTTTGAACTATAACAAGCTCGTTCTTTAGTCTAGTGACTTGATTTTGAAGGGTAATAATCTGGCTTCTTATGTCCTTGTTTTCGTTTGTGAGAAACTCATTCTCATTTTGGACATTGTTCAACACTTTGTTCAATCCGCCAACCTGATTTTGAAATATAACAATTTGACTTTGGACGTTCTCTTTATCGTCTTTATGTGTGTTTGCCTGCATTCTCAAGTTGTTGATGTCTTTTGCCAAAGCAGCACGTTCATCTTCAAGATTTGCTAGGTCTTGCTGAAGTCCTGAGACCTGCTCTTCTAGGGTTGTAACTTGATATTGAAGACCATTTTGATTTCTTTCATGAAAGCTTCTCTCTTCATCTAGTATCTTTCTAATGTCATTATTCTCCTTAACTAAGGAATCATTATCTTTGTCCATACCAGCTAGATCTCTTTGTATTCTAGTTATTTGATCTTTTTGAGTGGCATTTTGGCGAGAAAAGCTATCTTCTTGTTTTTCGTGTTTATTCTTATCTCTTATGAGATCATCGTTTCTTCTTTGAGCAACAGTAAGCTCGCTGCTTAGTTTGGTGACCTGACTTTGAAAAGTAACTATCTCACATTGGAGGTCCTCGTTCATTTTTGTGAGTTCAACTTTTGTTTTTTGAACATTTACTAGCTCTTCATTCAGTCTGATAATCTCATCTCTAAAAGTAACTACCTTGCTTTTTGAGTCTGTGTCCTCTTTTTCGTAGTACTCTTTTTCATTTTTGACATTGATCAACTCTGTATTCAACTCCACGACCTGTTCTTGAAATATAGTGATCTCACGTTCAACGTTCTCTTTACTGTCTTTTTGCACTTTTGCTTCATTTCTCAGGCCTTTGATCTCTGTTGTTAAGGTGTTTGTCTCTCTTTCAAGATTCGCCAGGTCTCGCTGAAGGTTTAATACTTGCTCCTCTAACACTGCAATTTCACTTTGTAGAGAACTCTGATTACTCTCGTGAAGATTTCTCTCGTTTTCTAGTATCTTTCTGATGTCGTTATTCTCCTTAACCAAAGAATCATTCTCTTTGTCCATGCCATCTAGATTTTTTTTTATCCTGGAATTCTGATCCTTTAAATCCTTAATTCGTTTTTCCATTGCAACGATCTGGTGTTTAAGGTCTTCGTTTTGGCTTGTTTCTTGAGTTCGTTCCTTTTTAAGATCTGTTAGTTTACTGTTCTCCATTCTCAAAGAAGCACAGTCTTTGTTCGAGATACCCAGATCCCTTTGAAACTTTCTGTTATGGTCTTGCAGAGTAACTAACTGTCGTTCAAATTCCTTTTTGTCTTTGACACGGAAGGTATTTTCCTTTTCCATTTTGATTCTCAAATCGTCATTCTCTTTCTTTAAAGATGAGTTGAGTTTTATTAGGTTATCCAAATCCTTCTGGACCTTCAAAATTTGGTTCTCTAAACTAACTATTTGTTTCTCCCATGAATGTTTATCTTTATCAGTTAGCTTTCTTTCTTCATCCAAAACAATGCGCAGATCATCGTTCTCTTTTATCAGACGTCCTTTTTCCATTAACACGGAATCGTTTTCTTTAACGATAGTAGACTTTTCTCTATGCAATGTATCAACTTCACCTTTTAATGTAGCAATTTGGTGTCGAAGATTAGTTTCACACTTCTTATTCGAATCTTTTTCCTTACCGAGTGAATTGTGCAGTTCGTGTATCTCTCGTGTTAAAGTTTCTTTCTCTTTTTTCAATCTTTCCGCCATTTTTTTCTCAAGTTTTCCAGTTTGCTTCTCGAACCCAGCAATACGTCGAAGAAGAGATTCTTTTTCCTGTACATGCAAATTACCGTCTTCGGTTTGCAGCAATTTCAGGTTATCGTTGTCTTTTATCATATTTTCCTTCTCTTTTGTGATAATTAGAAGCTCTTGCTGAAGTTTCGAATCTTTGCTTTGAAGCAGAAGTATTTCTTTTCCAGCCTCGGTTTTATTCTTTTCATATGAATTTGCCTGATCATCCAACGTTTTTCTTAGGATTTTGTTCTTTTTTATTAAATCGTAATTTTCTTTACTATGAGCAGCTAAAATTTCTTGGAGTTTTGCAGCCTGGTCTTTTTTGTGTCCAAGATCAGTCTGAACGTTCGCCACCTGTGTTTGAAGGAGCTGAATTTCGCGCTTAAGTTCTTTGTGTTCTTGTTTTTGGTTACTGCTATCTTTCTTGAGTTCGGTTAAATCTCTTTGCAGCTTTGTGTTCTGTTCTCGCAATGAATTATTCTGGAGTTGAACGCTGTCTTTATCTTTTTCATAACCCATTCTTTCATTCTCCTGCATTTTCTTTAGGTCTTCGTTCTCTTTTCGGATAAAGGAATTTTCTTTATTCGCTTTATCCAACTCAGTTTGCAGTTCTGACATCTTATCTTCCAGTGAAATAATGCGGCTATGTAGGCCATCTTTATGTTTGTCGTTTAAGGTCATTTCTTTGTCTCTTATTTTTCTTACATTATCGTTCTCTTTGATCAGAGAGTCTCTATCTGTTGACAAAGAATCGTTTTCTTTGACGATGACCGTCATTTCTCTATGGAACTTATCAGCTTCGTCTTGCAATGCAGTAATCTGTTGTTGAAGGTCTTTTTTTGTCCTTTCATTCACATCTTTCTCTTGTTTTACTGTACTTCTGAGAGTGCCTATATTTTGTGTCATTGCATCTTTGTCTTTTCTCAGTCTGTCCAGTTCTTTCTGAAGTTTTTCGTTGTGATTTTCTACAGTCGTAATCTGTCGTTGTAGAGATTCTTTGTCCTTCCTTTGTAAATCTGTGTCTTCGTTTCGCATCACTTTGAGAGAGTTGTTTTCTTTCATTAGAGATTCCACCTCTTTTCTGACAGACGACAAGTCTTGCAGCAATGTTGAAATCTTACTTTGTAGAGAGCTGGACTCCTTCACAAGATCAGCTTTGCCTTTTGCATAAACATCTGCCTGCTCGTCTAAAGTTTTTTTCAACAAACTGTTCTCTTTCATCAGTTTGTCGTTCTCCTTGCTACAGGTAGAAAGTTGTTCCTGAAGTTTTGTTTCTCGATTGCGTATAGTGACAATTTCCTGCTCAAGGCTAGTTATGAGTTCGGAGCGGGAGCTCCCATGATCTTCCCGCTTATCTCGAAGATAATTGTTTTCTTGAAGAATACCCTCATATTGTTTTCCAAGCACAGAGAGTTTGTCTTGCAGCCTGTACGACTGTTCTTGTAAATCTGTTGTGTTGCTGGTAAATGAATCTTTTTCTCGTTTTAGTTCAGCTATCTCGCCTTTACAACCATCAATTTCATGTGTTATTGCTTCATTTTCGTTTGTCACACATTCTTTCTTCCGCTGCAGCGTAGCGATTTCATTTCGCAGTTTATGAAGCAGCTCCTGTAGGTTTTTGTTGTCGCGCTCCAGAATACTCTTCTCTTGCTTGGATAGTGCCTCGTTTTCCTTACTTTCACGGTTGGACAGCTGTGATTCAATAACTGTCTTTTCTATCATTAGCTGCTGGATCGTCTTTTCTTTTTCTTTGGCTTCCTTTCTGAACACTTCACAGCGCGTTTGAATGTCACTAAGTTGCTGTGTGCGCATTTGTACTTCCATTTCAGATTTGCTCTTGTATTCACTATATTCTGAGCGGAACCGTTCTTTATTTCGCTGACAATCGGTTAGTTCCTGCTCCAACACCGAATTCTTCTTGCCGAGTTCCTTCAGCTTTCTGTCTCGAACTTCTTTTTCCTTTGTTACAAAACTTAGGTCATGTTCCAGTGTGCGCATTTGATGTGGAAGACTTGCTAACTTTTTTTCCAGCTCACTGTTTCTGGCCCGAGCCTGGCTCAAACTTGTGTCAAGGCCTTGAATCCTTGCTTCGTAGGCATTCACTTGGTTTCTGAACACTACAATGATTTTCTGACCATCTTCGTGTTTCTCACGGAAGTCTTGCAAAGCGTCTTGCAACTGTTGTGTTCTTTGGAGTTGGACGTAGTCCGCTTGCTGCAGTTTCTCGTTCAACATGGAGATCTTATTATTGTAGCTGTAACGTTCGTTTTCAAATCGATTCCTTTCTTTTTCAATATCCTCCATTTTCAGTTTTAGCGACTCGATTTTAGCTTTCAACTTGAATTCAACTGAAGCTTTGTCTTTCTTGAGCGTCTCGTTCTCATGTGTTAGGGAGCTTACTTGCGCACATGAAGACACCACATTCTTCTTGACTTTCAGAAGCTGGTCCCGCAGTTGTTTATTATCTGCAATAAGTCCATGTTTGTCATTGTCTGTTGCGGTTTGGTTTTTAGACCCTGGAGGACAGCTTCCTTCTAACTCTGCAATACTCTCACTTGAAAGTACACCATCCGTACTCATCTGCGGTGAGCCGCCACACTTTTCTTTGAGCACAGAGCAAAGTTTCTGTTCTAATGCCACATTCTGTTCTTGTAAGAATTTGTTATTCTCTTGACTTTTTTCATACAAGATTTTCACAGTTTGTAGTTGAGTGATCTGAGCCTTTAGTGTTTCATTTACCTCTTCAACATTCACAAACGACTCCTGATATGTGCCTGCAGGAAAACAAAACAACTGATATTTCTCATAATAACTCGCATGTTTTGCATCAATAACTCCTAGTTACAATCTTATTTAAAAAAGCAACAAGTCGGCTTGCTTCCTTGATTAATTATTGAGCCAAAATTACATGGCTAAACTCCAGTGATAATTATTCAGTAAAACGGATTCTAAATCATATTTCATTGGAAATGTTTACTCAGAAATCTTCGGAAGTGTTTGTAAGGATGCAGGGGTTTAATAGAACCTCAAAACATCTTGGAAACGGAATTTTATTGGGATACGTTAACCATAGCTGGAACAATAATTTTTATCAAGTACATTATAATTGCAATTTATGGCTTGGCAAATAATAAAAAAGTTTTTAAAATTATTTACCAGCAAACCAGCGAACCATCCTTATTGCGCGCTCTTAACTTATTGGTTAATCAAACCACGAATATCCAATGTCAGCTTAGCAAACCAGTGAATAGTGTGTTATTGTTTTTCCATTTCGGAATATCTTGCGTTAGCATATACCAAACCAGTAAATAGTGTTTTTCGCGCAATCTGATTGGTTCCCTATCTCGGAATATCCTGCGATATTCCGAGCTCGCATGAGTGCACACTAATTGACAAAATGGC
>JANUFV010190744.1:0-12486 GCA_024757865.1 Epizoanthus scotinus | reverse complement strand
GGAAAACCGGCACGAAATTTGTCACTAGTGATAAATATCGTCCGACCAATCACAGGTCGCGGACGAAATTTTTTCACTAGTGACAAAAATCGTCCGACCAATCAGATTGCGTGTAGTTTATTACAGATCGTTTTTATTTGACGGTTTATTTTGGGAGTAAATCTCAGTACGTATATAATAAATATATATATATGTATTATGTGACATGTATTGACTCGAGCTCGGTCATACAACTCGGATGAGTACATGTGTCATGTGTGTGCAGTTTGTATCTGATTGCAAAGAAAAGTAGTACATTCACGAAAACCGAGTATCATTTGAATCAGAAACACCTTTCTTTGTACATGAATTATTTTCCGGTCACCGGGGTAGAAACAGGAACCTTCCGAAAGGTTCACTTGAATATTTACTCACACACCAGGAACTCCCTGAACTGCCACTTCTCCAACCAGGAACTTTCAACTGCTCACGTAAACCGGCGGCAGCACTTAACTTGTCCCTACAGGAAATTGAACCAGTTTACAGTGTATTTTCTTGGATCACATCGCACATCACATCACATGTCACGTCTTTGGGACAATAGGAGATCATTTAACGAATTATTTGATGAAAACAGCGCCAACAGAGATCAGTTGACACCAGTGACGCTAGCCTCCTCCGATCCGCAGGCAACTCAGATAGTAATTCTAGATGAATGATGAATGATGAATGCGACTTCGCAGCTCGCACTCATTCACCTCATTCACCATCATTAGCCATATATAACGATATATAACCAGATATAGCCATAGTACAGCAATAAATCCATTCGTTCATTCATTTAATTGAAAATATTTTTTAAACTTCTTGCCACTCTAACATGTTATATCAAAGGTACAATTAGGTATCAACAAAACATTATCAATGACACCATTTTAGTGAAGATGCTGTGAACTGATCATATTTATATCTTGTTGTTTTTTAAAATATTGTTTTTTAAAATAATTTTAAAAATATAAATATCCCGGGACAATTCTTTTGACTCGAGATCCACTATGTAGTATGCACTCTATTTTTTTAAATATTCATAGTTTTTGCAGAAATAAACCTGATGAAGGACTAATGGCCAGCCGGCCGAAATATTGTTGAAAGTCACCAAAAAGCGTTGTTTGATCAGCATTGCAGTAGTCTTCGGACAATTATTTTTCATAGTTTTTACACCAATCATTCGACTTGTTCGAAATTTACATAATCAGAGCAGGCCGAAATATTATTAATTTGCAACATACCAAGCTGCAAAGAAAACATAGTAGGTCATAGAGGGAAAATATGCAAAACTAATTTGTAGCGCGATCTGTTGTTATGAGATATAATATGTAAGTCAATGACGCTTCCGCCCCGCCCCGTGCGTATACATACTATCAAGTGGGATCAAGTGACATGTTCGCAGTAAACAAACACCAGCCTCGCCCACAGTTTCCTCTTACTGCTGGCTGCATGCCACGAACTAGCAATCAGGAGCAATCAAAGTTTAGATCTAACGTTCTATCGAAACATTACAAGCTCCATCACCTATCTAACACCACATGCACATATGTACCTCACTGTGTGAGCATGGTTGGCGCAGTCGGTTAGATCTCTGACTCCCAACCAGAAGGTCCCAGGTTCAATCCCCGGCCATCCCGAGGGTTGAATTTGTGCGATAGTCCCTCGACGTTCTATCGGGGGACTTAAAAGAACCCACGCACTTGTCGATAAGAGCAGGGTAGTGATCCCGGTTCGTGGTCTGTATCTACATTGTAACTGGCAGCCATTGGCGCCGTATGTAACATTGTAAAGCGCATCGAGACGTTACGTGGGATGTGCTATATAAGCAACGTTATTATTATCACTGCTTACTCGATTCTACAAGCCTATAGAGCCAGGGGGGGGGGGGATCAGAAAACGGTCAATCGAGATCAAGGGAGGATAGGTAGGTGGCCCTATTCTCAACCAGAGTCCCACGTACGTCCTACAAGACCTACAAGGTTGAAAGACAAAACTGTTTGTATATGCAGTGGACCACGCAACATAAAAAAATAAGCCTCCTGGTTACTCCTTGTCGGATCTTTTGTTGTAGAGATGCGTGTACCAGACGCCACTCGAAGTGTGAATGTACAAAATGAAATGACTGGCACTACGGCAACTTAGGCTGCTTTTGATGACGGCAAACATTTTAATTATAAGGCAAGGCAACGGGTTCTAGATATGTCCTAAAAACTTGGCTTTTACCCACATTTTTGCGACTAAAAATCAAAAACAGGCCTGGAAAATTATACTCGGAAAAAACCTATAGATTCGTTATATTTATATATATGCAAGTTACATGTCAATGTTTGTCTACAAAAGTTGGTTTTGATAATAGTTGGGTTTTTTGATGGATGGTAAAGGATATACTTGGAACATGAAGATGTTGAGATTCAGAAGAAAGCAGGGATTGAGGAGAGTAAGAAGTAATTTATCTTCTCTCCCCTCCCTGGGTCTTCCAGAGTGGTGAAATACCAATTATGTTTTTAAATATTGAAAATAGTTTACACGTGCGATAAGTTTTGTCGATGGACCGCCCCTAGGCCCTACCCTTGGCACGCCAGTCTCTCGGCGACTTTCCATCTGGGTACGTAGCTCAAAATAATAATTATGAGTGAATGGGAGCAATGCTAGTGTGAACTGCCTGTCTCTTCAAAGCGCCTTCTGCAATCATAACGCTGACAGCAGTTTCCCTTTCCTTTTTGGAGAAATTCAAAATTGTAAACAAATATTTTTCATAGTTTACGACTTATCTTTTATGTCTATTTATGACTCACGACAAATTTATACTAATCAAACCGTGGTGATTGGTTCAATATTATGGTTAATTTGTGTTGTTGTTGTTCATTGTTGTTGTTGTTAATTGTTGTTGTTGCTGTTGTTGTTGTTGTTGTTGTTAATTGTTGTTGTTGCTGTTGTTGTTATTATTTCTTTTTATGGCCACCTATATATACATATTTATACCTATATTTCATATATATATATATCTTTATTTTTTAGAAATATGTACGTATTTCATATCTCAGCGTAATATATTCATAATTATAATCAAATCTTATAGCCTTATAAATTGTTCTTTTAGTATTACTATTTTAAAATTTGTGTCCCCATATAATTAGTATGGGACTTTTAAAATATCCCAAGCTATATATAAGACAGCTAGGTACAACAAATATCTTGCAATTGTTTTCACTGGATTTTATTTTGCAACTGTTATTTTTGTATTTCTTCTTATTTGCACTTCACTGGATTTCCCGGCCCGGGTTTCCCGTCCACCTACAAATTGCAAACCATCTGTGTGTTCAGGTGCGCGTTTACCCTGCCCCCACGAATAACTGAAATGAATTTTAAAACTGGATATGACTATGAGCTCACTCTCTATCTTTCTGAAGTATGTGAACCTGATATGAATTGCTGGATTAGTGGCCATTAGTTGAACAACAAGAACCACCGCGAACAGAGCACGTACGCACCATTTCCGGTTTCCGGACAGAAATGTTCCCATGTGACAGCAAATGTTGATCACGTGACTGGCATGGCAGCCATTACCCAGTTCCTTCGCAGAAAAATGACTGGTTGTGGGCTGCCCGCGGGTTAACTTCAACAGTTTACAGTGGATGATTCCGGCTATAAATCAAAATAGTTTTAGTTCTTTTGAAGCGCAAAGCTTGCCAAAGAAGCCAACCATTACATAGGTCAAAGTGCTTGTACAAAGAGACGTTGTGAATCACAGATTTCTGCTCCGGGGCTGTGCGTGACTCGCTATTTCTTTCCGCTTTGTGCTCGGTGTAAAGGAACGGATAAATATATCTGTGTTAGAGCTGTCTCGGCGAGTGCAAAGCGATTTTTGAAGATCTTGGAGTCTTGGCCAGTAGATGTAAGGCATGTGATGAAAATTATAGTGTGGGGTGCTCAAATGTTGCGATCTGGAGCCATCAGGTCTATTGACTAAAGATTGATGTCAACAGTGCGCATTGGGGGAAAGCAGCTGTATGATCGGTTGAAGAACAAACATTTAAAACAACCTTCCTTTTTAAAATAAACTGTTGGAAAGCTGTTCTGATACAGGAAAAGATGGCGAAGCAAGGCGACTCAATTACGTGTGTTGGACTACGGGGAAAGAAAGGCAATGAACGGTAAGTCAGCAAGATCACTTGGTTGTGAGTTGGTTTGTCGACAGCGGCAACGAAGACGTGAAATATTTTATACGGAATGGACGCGAACGTGTAAGTTTTCGCACGGAACCGCCAATATAAACACGTGTGTTACTTTCGCTAATGCTTTAACCCTTTTAACTGTCTCAGAACATCATAACCTTGTTAGGTTCAGGCTGAGAGTAAAATTATTCTTGAACTAATATCTATAATAAGGGTTGCTTTTTGTTACTTTGTCGGTAATCACCATTTGAGACCGGCGTTCGATTTTTTCGCAGTGCTAGTGCCACCTACTGTACTGCGTGTCCTCATATCAATATATAAATTCTCTCGAACAACTCTCAGTCAATATAAAGAATGCTTCAAGTGGTGTTTTGCCCGCGAATGAAATACTGTTAAACTCTGTGGTTTCAACATGTAGATAAATCGTGCTTTCAATCATGAACGTCGTTAAATTCCCGCGACTTTATTGGTAACTTGTTTCTGTACAATCACAATGGCGGGATAAATTCGTAATACTAATAGTTTGTTTTGCTGTTCACCCAATACGGCAAAGCGCAAGCTGCAAGCATCCAGATACATACCTTATTGTGAAATTACACAAAGTAAGAAGATAGTTCGGATTGAAAAACCAACACATCAGCTGTCAGTATCAGCTTGGAACAATAAGAAAGGTGTGAAAACCCCAGCCATCTTTCACGTACATATGTCTGAAGAAATCAAACAGTGAATGTAGATTGCAAACGTGTTTGTCATTTCAGATTTTAGATTTGCTAAAATTATGGTTGTTAAGTGCTACAGAATCGCCTAGTTATTTTGCCCAAGTTTTTCAGGCATTTGTTGAAGACATCTCGAGTTTCGTTATCAGCTTTGCAAGAAGTTTAGAGTTTAGGCTTCAGTCACGAGAACCGACTGTTTTATAATATGTTTGACGCATTGTTTGCCATAGACCAAACCGTGGCTTGAACCCGTTGATTGTCATCTGATACATTCAGTGTTCTTTTCGCACGCAATCATGTGGTCGAGACGTGTCCTATAGAACTGAACTTAACTGCTGATAGGACTACATCTGGCGAAAATAGACCTATAACTTGAAGAGCACCAATGGCAATGTTCTTGCAAAGTTGCTCAATGGGGGTTTACAGGGGTATATAAACCACAAAACAGTGGAGCTCGCGTGTCGCGACTGAAGCTACCACGCTCTCGTTCAGCTTCCTGTTTTTCAGTGACAGTGCGGAATTACTTGACAGGTTCGATAAAGAAAACTAAATATCTCCATGTTTGAATATAACACAAGGAAATGGTTAAACTGTACTAAACATGTTTTCAAGTTAATAAATGTTATTTAGTATTGAATATTAAGCGAAGCTAGCACTTCAATCTTTATTTAAATGTTTCTATGGAGTTAACTGAAATGCAATCAAAGGTCGGATGAAACAAACGCTTTTCAAATTGGAAAACATTATGTGTTTGAATCGGAATTATTACTTTAACATAATGTACAGAAGAGACATTTCAGGCAAAAAAGTGCTCTACATACCATACCAGGTAAGCGTTGGAATATTAATAACATATGTGAGTTATTAAACTTTTGTATAAAATATGGTTTTTCATAGGGGTAAACAAGATATTCAAATAATATTTATGCAATTCACATAGTCATTTCATGAAATAATATTATTTTTACGTTTACTGATTGCTTCCACAATGTTTACTTAGCAAGGACAAAAATATACAGATTACAATGTAAAACCTATCATTGGACAAGAATGTTTATCTTTAATACCTGTACATTTTTTGTATATTTTTCAGTTGGTCTTGTTTACTTAATGCAGGATTTGCAAAAGGCTTGAAAATATGAACTGGTCTTTAAAAAATAGTTGTGATGATTGCTATGCTAAAATAGATGTGCTTATTTGAGTACAGGGTATGAAATTAGCAATTTTTGACCCAGTTCCAGACTCCTTTAAAAGATGGTTAGTGGGCCACGGTGCAACCCAATTGTACTTTTGAGTCAGGTAACCCAACAAATAGTAACTGTTCTTGTCCATTTCATACCCTGGTATAGAGACACTTAGTTGTGCTCGTTATAGCACACCCATGGAGTGTAATAAATACTGGATAAATACAGTGATACCTCACGCGTCGATTGTTTTCATGTACATAGCCGCCATAATCTGGAAGCAAAGCATGCCTGGGTTCTATATGAATTTCAAATGAGTTTCTAGACCTAATATACAAAAACAGCGTAGTAAATGCTTAAATAGAGTACAAGGTTTACAGACGGGACAAGAAAAGAATTATATAATTTTCAGTGTGAGATAAAATTGACAAGAAGTTCGTACTGCCAAGTAATCACTTGACATGTACGGTACATCACATCTCTCTGAAGTTTGTCTGTTCGAGTTTCTCAGTTACTGCGATTTTTATCAAAAATAAAGAAATAACAATTCTTGACCTAAAACTTTCTCATTCTATGTGTCGATAATTACATGTACTGTACGTGATCTTAAGCTGTTTGTTTTGTCTGTCTAGCCTGCGAATGCATCTAAAAATAATAAAGCCACTGGAAAAATAATGTTCAAGTACCGTATCTTTCACCTTAATCAGACGCTGCGATTCATGATCTCCTTTTGGAAGTAAGGAAAAACAAAGATAATGAAAAAACGATCTGTATTGTTGCCAGGTCCATAAACAGAGGAGCACGTCATTTGCATATAAATAATAACATTGCTAATTTGCATTATAATAGCTAATAGCACTTTATACAATTCGAGGGTTTCGTCTACTCTGTCTCGAACAGCCGCCTATTCTGGCCATGACATTGAGATATTGTGGACTTAAAAACAGAAAAATTCTAACTGTTTTCAATTTGTGGCAGCAGCCTACTTTCATTTGCCAGCCACCTACTTCAAAACGTTTTGAAACCCCTGCAATTTATACACATTTATTCTACTTTACCTACTGAGTTATATTTACAGTAATTTCAACATTAATAGAAACAGTTTCTCAGACTTTGTAGCAATAAACGAGACATGTGTCGATGTGATAACAAAGTCTCATTCAAAAGGAAATTTATGTGCCACAACATGGACCAATCAGTTTTGATTTCTGTGTCAGACTGCATGTTTGTTTAATGCTGCTTTATGTAGTCAAATCACAATACATCCTTCTCTGTTTGAGACAATATTTTCATTGGCGACTGCAACAAGACATTTATATAAGTAATCATAGAAGTGATATTTTTCTCAACCTTGTGCTGTATACCAACGAGTCCAACAATTTATTGCACATTCGTGTACTAGTTGTTGATTGAACAAACTGTTTTACACTTAAAAATGGGCTCATATTTATTATCTTGTGTGTTCGATTGTGTTCCAGAGATTGTGATAGCTTCACATTTCAATTTCATCGGGTTTTTGAATATGTTAACTGCACAAATGAAGTTAAATCTTTGCAGGACTAAACAGAAATTTCTGGCATACAAAAATCTACAAACAAAATGAGAAAAGGGTGCTATGAAAATCAAAAGGGCGCTAGGGAAATCAAAAGAATGTGGAGAAATAAAGAAGGGCACTGCACCCTTCTGTTTTGGTCTATAGCGAGAACACTGAGCTGAGCAAATGAGCAAGAATCTCATATGCGTATGCCATATTGATATTCACTGCCGAATACATGGCTCATGATGATCACAATGTACAGCTGGTACTGATTTACTACACACTAACTTCATGTATACTGTAAATAGTAAATCATATTAGTACTCGTTCAAATCAAAGGTCACATGACAGGATAACATTTCGCTACATACAATTTCAAAACTATGAAATGTATACATCATCTGTGATAGGGACACACATTGTCCTCTTTTATTTGGTGCTGCATCTCATATAATTTTGGAGCATCAAAAGGTCCAGGCTAAAGTTTTTCAAATTACTCGCAAAATGTTTGAGGCTTTTAACTGCTCGTTTCCTTGGGATCGCATAACATTTGTATAAAAAAAATAATTCTCCAGTGCTTGCATATACATGCAAATGTTGTTGTTTCCTCGGAAATTGAAACAGTTCACACAATACTTGCAAGTTGATCTTAATCCTGACAAGTTTATTTCTAAAATAATTGTTGAATGAAAAACTCAATCGACTTCATAATCTAATACTTGTCATTCAAATGAACCAACAAAATTAATATCGATCACATCATTGGTTGATAATGCATACATTAGTCATTACCCAAATAAACTCCATCATGCATTTATAAGCATCTCTAAACATGAAACAATCTATTGTTGGTAATACAAAAGTTAACAGTTGATATTTTCACAGCTGTACCTTTACTATTGCCCTCAGTTATGACTAGTTTCCATCGGATGAGGGCTTCTACCTACCTAATATATAAATCTCCTTATTTATAGGGTTAGGGTAACTAAGGTTAGGGTTATGGCTAGGGATGGGGTATGTATATATAACTGCAGACAGTACTGTTTTGGCCTACTGGGCCTCATCAGTGCAGTGCTAATGCTGGAGTGGAGGTTAGGCTATATAGCCGCCTCTGACGATCTCACGCATGTGGGATCATCGTACCTTGCCAAAGTGCTCAAACTAGAAAACTAGTGAGCTACGCATGTGTGCTAGCGACAATGGTACACTCCAGCTAGAGTGCTCAACAAGGCATGAGCCAAGGAGCATAATTATATAACTGCAGACAGTACTGTTTCAGCCTACTGGGCCTCATCAGTACAGTGCTAATGCTGGAGTGGAGGTTAGGCTATATAGCCGCCTCCTCCTATAATATAGGAAAAGGACTGGTACCTAATATTACTTTATAAAATTATATAGATTAAAAATTGGGTGGTTTGCAGCAAATCGAGCCTTGGCACAGTGATTAGCATCGGGGCTGCTCGTGGGTTCGATCTGCAGCTGGGCACTTTCATAGATGTAGATGTTTTGTGCTCTTCCCTTAACAAAAGACTTTTTCAACAGAACAAATGACCCTCATCTGATGGAAACTAGTACTACATTATACATGTAACTATTGTCCTGTGCCATCTTGTGCTATTGCAAGGTCCAGGCTCCTTGATATTCCTGCTCCAGTCCCATGATTTTGAAAAGTATTCCATGCCCCAATCCCTAGCTTGCCTTGCATTCCAAAATCTTGAATCCAAGATTGGAATTCTCAATTTTGGCATTTCAAAATCTTGAATTCCAAAATCTTGAATTGCAAATCTTGAATTCCAATTGAATTCCAAATCTTGAATTCCAAAATCTTGAATTCCAAAATCTTGAATTCCAAAATCTTGAATTCCAAAATCTTGAATTCCAAAATCTTGAATTAAATTCAATATTTTGGCATTTCCCAAATCTTGAGTTCCAAAATCTTGAATTCAAGATTTTGGCATCTCTAACTTTTTAAAACTCGAACTTTATGTTTTAACTCTACCTAAATAACTCAAATGCTAGTTACCCTTTTACAGGGTACGATGGTGATATACATGACATGTACATAGAGAAGCTGTTAAAATTACCGATTGGGAATGGATTCAGCAGGGGGAAGACATTAGGGGCTCGGAATACCGCGACACTGCAAAAGATAACACTGTATCACAGCAAGAAAAGTTGACAAAACACAGACACAGAGATATGTTTTTAGTCCCATGATTTACATGGTCTATATGGCTGGCTTTTGACAAAAAGGGCAAATGTCTGCATATGATATAATATTTTGCAAGACAATCAAGCTCATAACCTTAACACAATTTTCTGCACAACAAACACATCACAAAGCCATACTGTCCGTACTGCACATGTGGTCTGCATATAAACGCTAAAGATACTCCAGAGATAAGTCGAAAACGTAACTGCTGCCAAGTGATACAACAGCGTTTCCGGGAGGTTGTGAGTCCTTAAAAAATATTGCCACAGTAAATATATTTCGCAGTTTAGATCCCTTGATGACACCTTGATCTCTTGAGTTTCTAAATACATGTATATTTGATTTGCTTTAAGTTTCATGTTTCAAATTCTTTTTGGTATGTTATGGCTATTTCAGACCACTAAGGTGACAAAACATTTCATGAAAGAACATGTGTGGAACACAGATGGCATCACACTGTAACAAATCTAACAGAGAAATATACAGCGTTAGCCAACCATAACCTGACACCTAGCTGTGTCTAGACAATAGATTTCCATACACAGGAAGGACCCACATTAAGTATGTAGTGTGATAGTGTGCTTGTGGTTGTATGAAACTGCCACCTGCTAGATATGTGGTGACAAAATAATACACTATCTTAAAACAATGGATATTTTAATATGTTAATTTTTGTATGTAAAATTATAAATGTAGAAACCAATGGGTTACCAGGCATGCTGGTCCCTAAAATTCCTAAAAATCCCTAAATATTTTCACTTGCCCTAAAAAGCCCTAGTTTTCCACCTGGTTTTTTTTTATGATTTTTACCTAAAAATCCCTACTTTTCATTTTTATGATAGCTAAGCGCGACTGATGTCATTGAAAGTGCTTGACAAGGATTCTATATCTGCTGTACCTGGACGAACTACAAATTTCCTTGTCATGGTGCCAGTGACTTCAAATTTTAATGATGTTGGATCCTTTTCAAACATTCTCAAGACAAAATTTGCATGATCCCCTTCTAGACTAAGTCATTAATGCCATATACTAGTACTACATTTGAGTAAGTATCTTTCTGTTTGGATACCAATAGTATAAAGATACGATGAATTGCTATTTTTTTGTAAATAAAAGCCTTATTTTCCAACCATTTATCCCTAAAAATCTCTACTTTTCAGGGAAAAAGCCCTGATTTTATCCCTAAATGTTGTTACAAGGTGGTCAACATGCCTGAGTTACTATAATTGGACAGTGGCCTCGACGTAACTGCTAGCAAACACACAAAATGTGAGCATGCTTTCCAAATTGTTCCAAATTTGCGAGTAAAAAATTAACCACTAGTAAATTTCTGCAAGTAGATTTTCATCAACCAAATTTGCACAGTGTAAGTCATGGAAATCTGTGCCAAATAGAACTATGATCATTTTCGTAAAACAACAAACTTGCCAAGTTTTTCTGCATATTTGTTTGTTCTGGCTGATTGATTATGAACAAATTTCTGAATGACGAACAGCATTTCTTGTCCTTTTGTTAGCCGTATGTCTTTAAGAAGTGTGCGCAGCTAGTATGCGGAAAACGTTTGCCATGTCCATGTGCTTAAATGCTTCAGCTGTTTGATTCCTTTGACCTTAAATGTCAAATTATGTCGACAATATCAGCTTACTTTTTGCATTTCAACAAAGAAATGAAACTAAAGAAAGTGGAAGTGAAAATGTAGAGCCACAAAGCAAGTCAATGTAAGAAGGAAAGTCAAACTTAAAGAGTAGTGAAGCATATTTGAAGACTGTTTACTTTGTATTTTTGCTAATATCCCGTTGAGCATTTTGCTAGTGAAAATTTATCCTACTAGCAAACAGTTACTAGTGGCTAACGAATTGTAGGTCAAGCCCTGGTTGCAACATATTTCAACAATGTTCTAGTTTGAGAGGGAGTTTCCTTACTGGTGAAACAATTCAATTTAGATTTTGCTACATATAAATGTACATTTACTTAGTACATATGAAATGTGAATCTAAAAGTCAAATCTTGCTGTGTTAGAGTTGAGTAGTAGTTTAAATCAACATTTCATCTGAACTCAAGAGGTTTCCACTAGTTGATGTATAAATGTATTATCTAAGCAACATTTAAACCACATGTAAGTGTCTGTAAACTGATGCATGCCGACAGTGGCAGAGCACTCTAGAAGTTAAAGAGCAACGGACGTGTCTGAGTGCTCTACACTTTTTAGACTGTTTATATCACAGTTAATTTAATACAGACTGTTACAAACAGGGCTTAATTATATATGAATAAGATTACAATTGGTTTGTCGATCAGAATGTATGCAATATCTACATGTACCCCAATATATATTATATTGTAATGTATAAAATTATTATTTTTATTGTGTATAATTTATAGTCTTATTAAAATATCTTGGCGAAGGTGACTCGGGGTCTGTATCGTTTTCAAACAAATTGTCTCAAACTCGGCTTTCTTAGGATGTACAGTACCGCTCGCGAGTATCTTTACCTCACGCGCGCGTTACGCGTCGCGCCGCGCGCGTGCACGCGTGAAATTATGCACGCGTATTTGGCGCGTACCTAAATTAAGCAAGCGAGTATTTGCCGCGTAAACTGCGCGTGCAGGATCTATTGTTCAGATTGTGTACAAG
>JANUFV010190522.1:0-12493 GCA_024757865.1 Epizoanthus scotinus | reverse complement strand
TCCTTTTTTATTTTACCTGTGTTTAATCTACATGGAAAATTAAGAACCTACTTTAAAATCTTAGCCTAAAACAGGTTTTTATGTAAAGAGGTCTAAATGGGAAATTTTAGCCTAACAGGTTCTTAAAAACTAGGTTCTTATACGCGGGTTTTTACTGTATACTACTTGTATGTAACATATGAACTTAATTGTGCAATTTCTATTCACAAATTGAGGCATATCATAAAACTCACTTGTTTGTTTTATGCTACTTCACAATTTGTGAATAGAAATTGTATGATTGTGTGTATTTTCCATGAAGAAACCTCTATTTTCTAATTTAGCACACTGGCTAGATTAATAAAGACCTATATACAAATATAAAATATGTGGCACCATATGTACAACTCAGCTTCACTTCATTCAATGTGAACATGGTGCTAGCGTAAGTGAAAAGCTTTGTGTTTTCAAATGCCTTGTGTAGTAACTAAATTCCAAATTTGTCAACCAACCGGTGTTCACTTCCCTATCTGATGTATATGGAGCCAAATAAAAAGGTTCAATGATCTCACCAACCTGTACTTTAGCATTTTCCTCCTTGTCAATGTACTGGTCACTGAACATGTGCGCTGATCCAAGCACCACCATTCTACCCCTTGAATACTAAGAAACAAGATAAAGATGTCACTAATACACCAATCTGATCAATCAATCACTGGTAGGCTGGCTACAACGTATCACAGTGATGAGTAGGCCAAATTATACTGAGATTGATCAACTAAGAGTTGACATATTCTGTTCTTTACCCTGAAGGTGGGAGATTAGAGCTGATGTTTAGAGTGTCAACCCTTCTTCAGGTATATAGTTACATTGTGTACCTTCTCGTGCTTAAAGTGTCCTCTACCTGTAAAATGTAACATGGTTTAGAACACCAAGCACAGTTTGGCAAAAACAATTTTTAGAAGGGAGCTACCAGAACCATACAAGCTATATGTGATTTACTACATGAAGATTGCCTCTATATAAGCCTTTCCCTGTTTGTCTCCACATGTCCACAATGTGTCTGTTTCTCTTTGCTTTGCGTTTGTTTTACTTTCTTATACATTGCTGATATTTGCCGGGACAATACAGCGTGACTAACTGTTAAGTCTGGATAAAATGTGACTTTGGTGATACAGGTCAAAGCATAAACAAGTTGTTCATTTCCAGACAAGATGGCACTGCGCCAGAGACATATTGACTTAAATAAACAATTTGTGTTACACATTCTTGCCAATTCTATGCATTAAATATAAGGTAAAGGAGATTTCTAAATAATGTTGTTGGCATGGGTTTTTGCTTAAACACAGACAGGCATGATTATATGCAAAGATGATACAGAAAAGTCACCTTATTTTGCTTTGAAACAGGAGTCCACCGATACACCATAATTTACGATATTTTATGACATTGAATTACTTTATTATATTTTAATTCCCTCTTCCACTCCTAACATGCTGTCCAAAAAATCCTCTCAGGTATTGTTTAAATATTCAACTTTTAAATTTTGAAAATTTTGAACTCTTGATTAATTATAATAATAACTTTAAAATAAATAATACTACAAGTCAAACAGGTCTGCACTTCAAGACATGCAACACTTGTGTTAAATGGGTTTATCAACAAAGTTAGGCTTAGTGGGACTTTTCATCCCTCAGACATTGTATTCAATGAGTAAAACTAAACACTTCTACTCTGTAAGAGATGTAAAATGAATGGTCATGTTAAAATGGGGTTTCATCAACTAGTTCAGATGTTTTATCAAAGGTTCAACAGTTGTTTATTCCCACTTGTCACTAGTTTAGAGAACTAATTCAAATATTAAATAAAGTAGAGCACACATGATTTACTACCCTAGGAAGCTAATGTGCAGTTAATTAATAAAATGGCAGTTATAGCATTTTTGGTTCCAATAAAATCATCTTTAGCAGGGGAACAGTTAAAATGACTGTTAGTAACAACTTTACCTTTGATGAGTGAAAAGCACATATCGGTCTGTTTAAAGGGAAGGAAACACTGCCAGTTGAAAGAATGGAGGTGGCTGGTTTCACTACATTCAGTGTTGCTCCATATGGATACACAAAGGTTAGTGATCTGTATATGAACAACAAATACACACAACATTAATAATAATGAACGATTTCTAAAGCACACATATCCTAAAATGTATATATATATATATATAGCATTTAACCAATAAATTGTATTACTGACAGAAATAATAATAAATAGATACAAATACTGTTATATACAATCATGATAATTCCAATATTAACTTTAGGGTGCTGCTAATCCAAGCAGATACAATGTACGCCTTTGATTGACTTTTTTCCAGAATAAGAATACACATAGAGACTGGGTAACCACTCCCCACGTTTTTCAAAACCAAATAAATTATCTTTAGTTATCTTATCTCATCTAGTTATAACTCTTATCTGATCTGATCTCATTTCATCTCATCTCATCTTATCTTATAAATCTTATGTTATAAATCTTATCTTATCTTATCTTGTCTTGTCTTATCTTATAAATCCTATCCTATCATATCTTATCTTCAACTGATCAGTATTCCTTGAAGAAATATATGAAATATCCCAAGTCATAATTAGGTAAAAAATATCATGTTATTACTTTGAGGTTAATAATTGTAGGGGACATTCTGAAACGGTCCCGAGTGTATTCCTACACCTAATTCAAGAAAGGTTGATGGATTTGAAATTATAAAATTGTAAAATATATGACTGAGTGATATTCTGGATCTAAACAACCTGGCTTACAAATTAGATCTTAACAATGGATCCAAGAATACTCATTGGTCTTATATTCTATATTTTTGCACCCGTCAACCTTTCTTTAATTAGGAATATTCTGGAACATGGTCAAACGAGTGCACCCAAAAATTCATAGGTCAGTTTTTCATCAGAAAGCAGTTGAAACTGAGGCCTACATGTTGGTAAGAGAGACCATATTTCCCAAATTTTCTGGAAGTTTCTATGACAAAACAAAATAAGCATGATTGTGCACTTTAAAGGCACAATGATGTACATGTTATAGGTTCTGGAGATAATTATTTTCTAGGATTTTCTTTAAAAAAATATAGGTTGTTTGGTTCCAACGTCATTATTTTCCCTCATTTTGAGTCATATTCGTGAGGGATTCGAAAGGGATTTGGTAACATTACTAACTTTAAAACAAGTTCTAACATGAAACAAAAGATCTGTAATAATTACACAACTAGATAAATAAGGAAACTCACTGTCCCAGGTCTGTGGAGTCTGAATCTGTCCCTGGTACAAGCTTTCCAGCTGCCCGATTGATTTCCCTAAAAAAATCATATAACAAAGAGTACAGCTATTAGTTGTTTAATAATATATAGCTCATTAAGGCTGTGTGACCAGTGGGCATCTAAAAGTTTTAAGATGAACCAGGAAATATAACTAATGAATAACCATTATATTGATTATATCAAATTGTTTCTTGATAAATTTTGTAAAAGTCGCCAAACAACACTGGTCTACAAAAAACTGTTTTGGATATAATTATTAAGGTTTAAGGGGAGTGTCCCCCCCCCCTCCCAATGCAGAACAAGGTTAAATGTAGCAGATTTGGAATTTAACAAGATATAATGTTTGGAATACAGATTATGATGAGAATTTCATTGGATATGTGGATCTTTCAACTACTGAGCATTTGGTGGATGCATTACAACTAATAATTATAGCCGTAATTTCTTTGTCGTCCCCATTGCTGGCTACCAAATAGTCAACTTGTATTGACTATCATGATTACCATTTGCTGTTAGAAAACTCCACATCTACATCACAAGACTGTACATTACCTGTTCAGTACTCCATTGGAAATCAAGGTTTCCTTGGGATGAAAATACTTGTAATATACTGTCCTCACAACTGAGTCTGGTGGAGGCATAAATGTAAAGAAAACACTGTTAAAAAGCAAATATTTTCAGTACATCAGCAATCTCCACTAGAATCATCCTTGGCCAGCAAAAGAAGGATTAAGAGAGATAAAGTTTCAAACAAATATTATTAATTAATAGAATGTTTGGGAGGGGTCAAAGTGGCCCCTCAATTTTTTTGGCATTCAAGCAGTATTGTGTACTTCACCAAGTAGCTGTTAATACCTGTCACTTATTTAGTAAACACACATTTTGACATTAATTATAATTTGCTACCTCCCTTAGATTTTTCAAAATATATTCTTAATTAAAGTTAGTACAAATATCAAGTTTTTTCCCTTTTTACTCGTATAATTTATTGTAATTACTTTTTAAAAAAATACTAGAACTCAACCCACTAATTTATTCAGAACACAGTGAAAATGCAACATTTTGCAACAGTGCAAATTTTCAGTCGAGGAAGCCATTTTTTCAGTCATTATTAAATTAAATTCACTCATATTTTGGTCCTTTTGCTGGTTATCAGAGTCTCTGACGACTTGTTCAAGTCAAGTGAGAAGCCAAGTTTGCTCTGATGCAAAGAACTGTGCTGTGCTTTCTACAGAGTGATAAAAGCCTACAGGTTTGACATAAAGGTGAAATTCTGTAGTTGGCCGAGTCAAGACTGGCATTCTTCATCGGGGTGGCAGTTCTGGTAACCTTATATCCAAACTTTTGAGCTCAACTACCTAAAAATGTCCTTATCACAAAAGGCCAGTCAGTAGCTGTTTATCTGCCTTGTCATAAAGAACAGCAAGGAATTAAATGTAACAGTATGTTATTTTGTGTGTTTTCAGGTGATCGTGTTAATTTGAATATCAATCAATCTACTCAGCTTTGTATTAGAGTTTCTAGTTGTTTAGAATACTTACCACTATTAACCATGATACCATAATCTTCTAACAGGAAATTGATATTTGTATCAAATCGAGTCTCTCCTCCTTCTCCCATCAGAACAAGTAAATTCCCACCTCGCTCAAGGTACTGCTTGATGGCATCAAACTACAATTATAACAAAATTCAAGAAAGACACAAGTGATAATTGAAAAGAATTCAGAAGAAACTGCTAGTAGTTAAAATTACCATAATTATATATATAATACTATAGAATCCCAAATTCTAAAAAGCCCTATGCTTACATACATTCGAAAGGAGAAACTTCATGTGGGCTTATAAATGTTTACAGTATATCTAAGAGGGGCTTATAACCAGGGGCTTAAATGTGGGATATTAAGATATATAAACAGAAACTGAAAAAGTTAAGAATTTGCTTTCTTAGAAGGATTAAAGATAAACGTTTAAAATAATTTGAGAGTTACTGCAGTTTCATGCCAAAGTGATCTGCATCAGACGTTTGACAATTACTTCACCATGAAACTGCAGAAAGCTATTTTTAAGTAACCTTTATTCTGCTCTACATTTACATCTATCGAACACTTTTAAAGATTTAATGAACACATATATTATATATGTAAATAATTATAACTAAAATATCATACTAATATTTTATTATTTTACGAGTACCTCAGTTGCAGTAAATTTTTTTCTTGGGCCACCAAACACAAAGACTTTAGCTGTCGCTATCTTTTCCAGTGTGATTTCATCTTTGTTTCTAAGTATGGAATATTTCAATTTAAACAGTGAAAATGTTGTACTACATTCCAAAATTATATCATGCATTAAATATACCATGAAGTTTCATGCATGTCGTGCAGAGCATTGAAAGGGTAATTCTGTCCCTGCCCAGGCCATGTACTTACACTAAAATTTTCCAGTTTGATCTCAGTTTTCTGACTAATGACTTAAATCCATTTGTTGGGGTAAACAGTTCTCCTTTTGAAGCATTGAAGAGAATTGTGTTACTTTGCTGGCCTTCGCCGACGTCCTGCAAAAAAAAACAGAACCAAAATACATCGTGATCGTACGAAACCAGAACTTTTTGAAAGCAACACTTATGACTATCTGACTACATATGACTAAAAACAAATGGAAACCTGTCAAAATATTATTCAAGGACGAACAACACTTTAAAAAAATAAGTATATATTAAATACAAGTTACTTCATCTACTTATTCTAATATACTATACGCTCATCTAGGAAAATACACAGAACGTCCTTGTTATAAATCTTATAATGATACAAATGGGAAATATGCAGCTGTCAAGATGATTCTATCATTCTCATTCTGCATAGCAACATCATGAACATGAACATAGTAATAGTTGATAGTAAATAATCACAAAACCTTCGATTTTCCTCTTCGTCTTTGGGGGAATGCTTATTGTTAAAACGAAAACAAAACATAAAAACCGATGGTGCTTGTATTAAGGTCGAGAATAATTCACTTCAAAGAAAAATAGGCGAGAAAAAGTACAAATCATGTCAACTTACCTGGTTCGTCGTTCCAGGCGCCATTTTGTTTTCGTGACTTAGATAGTCACTTAGATATAGATGCGCATACATGTCTGCGCATAGCTGATTTCACATGTTGCTGACCACAAAGTTTTGGTTTCACTTCCATCATGGCGGAAATTAAGGCATGCAAAACAACCGCAATATATTTAAGATCTTTAACAGTACAACATTGTTCACATTGAAGCAATGGAACTGATCTGTTCATGCCTAACATGCCCTCTCGAAAGCAATAGCGTGACAACTGCCAGTTTGAATTCAAGTCCCAACTCGAGCACACTTTGTGCGGGTTCATCGGGAATCGAACGAGTTTATAACCAAAACAGCGGAATGATGGGGATACAGCGGTGAGGCATATTTGACTTTATTATCTTATATGTTATAAACGTTTAATATGACTGAAACAATTCCAGTTTAGACAGAAATCACTAACACTTTTAATAGTCTAGCAGTTTAAGATGATCGCACGTACACTGGGTAAATAAATTAAGTTTTGTGTGAATCATTGACATTGAGTGAATCCCACAGAAATGTAATCTATTCGGTGCATGCAGCGCTAGCGTTGTACTTCACTGGATAATTTAGATAGATCATCTTTAGAACTGCAAGATACATGATATGTATTTAGTATTCTTTAATTTAACTTCACGACATATGCTTTCTTTTAATATCGAACATCTACTCAGACTTTATATTTTGGGGTCCAAGGCTTATGATCCCTTTATTAAACGGGCTTTATAGTTTATGATATTGACTGTGTGGAGGAAAGGGCAACAGATGCCTATATATAATATGTGTAACCGGAAGGCATTTTATTTTACTGAAATGAGTTTAATACCAGAAACTTAATAAAATGCAGGCTAACTATTTAGCAAGAGCAATTCAAGTAATGTGCGAGTCAAATCCAAACATCCCCCCCCCACCCCTTAATAATAATACCTGGCATTTGACTTGTATTTTTTAATTGTCTAATGCCTGGCCGGCTTGGGAAGCAAATATTTTGGTGAATTGCCTTGCTGTCAATAGGTTACTTTAAATACACGTCACATCCCGTTCATACTGAAACTTTGCCTACTGTCGGGAATAATAACTGGTGACACATCACTGTCATCATTTAGAATTTTGCACATCATGCAAAGCACTAATCCTGGGTCTACAGACAACATGAACATGGAAATAGAAAAAGTCCTGTTCTTAGTTAGGCTTCCAAACTATGGTTTCTACTCAGTGACTAGATTTTATGACACGGAAATAGTTATTATTATTATTAATATTATTATTTTAAAATAATAATAATAATAATTAATTCATCCATCCATGTTCAAAAACGAATGGATGATACACAAATGAAAGGGAGAAAATGAGTTAACTCATGGCATGGTCAGTTTGTCCTCCTCGATCCTTCTACAAATTCGTTCCACCAGACCTACAAGATCAACCTCCAGTTCTAACCCTCAGTTCACTGTTCCCCATTGTATGACCACCACCTACCAAAAATCATTCCTCATCAGATCAACTAAGACCTGGAACACTCTGGCAGCCACCCTGAACCTTAACACGGACAACATAAGTTCACTCAAATCAACCCTAATGGAATACTACTCCTCAGCCCTTGAACTTAGTTTCAACTGCGACGACCCTCGCACCTTCAAAACTATCTGCCTAAAATGTAACACTCCCTGCAGCTTAAAGTGCACCATATCATGTTGTTATTAATTTATATGTACTTGTTTTAGTTGTACCGTTTTAACTTTATTTTATACACAGGCCCACAGTAATTGGCTTATGCTGTTGCGGTGACCCCACCGACAATGTTATATCTGTATATTTAAAGGCGAAGCTAATAAAATAAAATAAATAAATATAGTAGAATTTCAGTGGCCTTTGTCATAGCTGTTGCTGCCCTAGCTAGCTGAATTGTTTGTTTTGCTTGTCAATAATTATATAGGGAACTAGGCAATGTTGTAGTCTGGGCTATGTTTGGGACCCATGCCCCCTCAAACTGTGCAAATACCCTCCCCCCTGAGTTTATATAATAATTATTTCCTGTATGTATTATTTGGTTTTATATAATTGTCTCGATCATCACTCTTATCTCTATCATTATCGCTATCTTTTATGTATGATTTGTGTATGTAGTAACATTTTTGACATGTTGAGGGAGCAAACACTAGATTATGTTATGTATAGTGCATGGTCCAAAATTATAACTGGGGAGGAGAAGGGATAAATTAATATAATTTCTTATTGGCATATAACATAAAGTTAAACAGTAACTATTGTACCAAACAGGAAAACATACTGTTCATGCTGCCTAAATCCTTTGGGACCCAAGCATCATTCAAACAGCATTAAAACTAACACAAAATGGAATTCTCTCAACTCATCTGTTATTCTAAATGATGGAGTGAAAAGTCCTGTCTTTGGTTTTGGAGTACATGGAGCTAAACCTGGGCCAGAAACAGTACAAGCTGTGCACTGGGCGCTACAGGAAGGTTATCGACTAATCGACACTGCCTCTCGGTATAACAATGAAGAGAGTGTAGGAGAAGCTGTAAGAACATCGGTGGTTTCACGCGAAGACATCTTTGTTGTAACTAAACTGTATGATGATGATCATGGATATGAGGAAACATTAACAGCATTTAATAAGAGTCTTCACCGGTTAAATTTGGAGTACGTGGATTTGTATCTCATCCATGCTCCTGTACCTGACCGAGTGGTTCCTTCATGGCAAGCTATGATAGAACTGAAGAACCAAGGATTGATAAAGTAAGTGTCTGATCATATAGATCACAAAGGATATAGACATTTATAATAAATCAACACGAGGTATATAGAAAATGCTGCAATTTGATTGGTTCCTTAACTTAACTAATAATTTCATTATAATTTGCAAAAATCCAAGATGGCGGCATCTCGATTTGACAAGATCAGACAAGAACAGATTGAAAATCTAATAGAAATCGCAGTTCCATACAAGAAAACCAGGTACAATCTGGTTTCATATTCATAAAACCATGTGTTGATTTATTATAAAACAGTTATTCGATTCAGCATTGTTTTCTATGAGCAGTTAGTCCACTTGGTAAAGGGCTTCCTGGACTAACAGCTGATAGAAAATGCCATCTCATGGAATAACTGTTAAATATATGTACAGTACAGGTCAAACTTATTTCTTGGAAATATATCATCGGTGAGTTTGAATTATAATTTATTTCATATCGGAAGAGACATGGACACACTAACAGAAAGGAAGGGGAGGGAGGGGAGGGAGGAGAGGAGATTAAGAACAGGAGGAGATTAAGAACAGGAGGAGATATGGGTTATCAATGCACAAAATATTATAGTGAATCCATGTTCTTTTCCCTTTTTTCTCTACAAAGGCAATATTTACAATGTGACATTTCATTGATCATCCCTAACAGCACTGTACTTACTTAGATCCATAGGAGTGTCAAATTTTGGAATTCATCACTTGGAAGAACTCAAAAAACACACAAGTGTTATACCATCTGTGAATCAGATAGAGCTGCATCCATTCTTACAGGAAGTCCAGCTTGTAAAGTACTGTCACAGGGAAGGGATTGCTGTGCAAGCGTACTCTCCCATCACTAGAGGTGAAAAGCTCGACAACCCGGTGCTGATAGAGGTTGCCAAGAAGCTTGAAAGAACACCAGCCCAAGTGTTGTTAAGATGGTGCATTCAGAATGGTTATATTGCTTTGCCAAAATCTTCCAGGAAAGAAAGGATCAGGGAAAATGCAAATGTATTTGATTTTGAAATCTTACCAGAAGATATAGACAGCTTGAGTGGTTGTGAGCAAGGCTTCCGGACAGGAAAAAATAAAATTGAGAGACTGTGGAAAGGGTAACACAAGATTCAGATAGCTATGTATATAATTTATATATTATTTAAGGAATACAGACTTTTCATTATAGATTGAGTATAATTATTGTAGTTGTCCTGAAGTGAAATTGAAAGGAAATTGTAATTAAAAATATAAGTCTGTTTTAAATTCCTAACTGAATATCTGGCACACAAGTTTTAATTTATGGATTTTATATAGGATAAGTGCGCTATATAAATTTAATTTATTATTATTATTATTATTATTATGGATTAACAGAGAAAAATCCTAAGTACTAGTATACACTTACTGGTAGTAAGACTACTTCCTACTAGGTTTTCGACGTTGTAAGTAAGCCAATAATTATGGATAAATCAACTGCCATGTAGATTTATTATGTCTTTTGCCATGAGGGTGGAAGGTTTGAACTGACGTTTCGATCGCTAGAAGATCAGAGAAAAAGTATATAATTGAATAAGTATATATAACATGTATATATATACAGTCTATGCAAAAACATTGGCAATAAGTCTAGAATTAATATTCTACAGATATTTCAAAAGATAGAGACATTGGGCAATTCACAGCCAGTTATATAGTATAGTATAGAGTATAAACAAGTTGATAATATTAGATTAATTTGGTAAATCAAAGTGTAATTTAGTCACTAAGAAGTATGGTATTTTTAAACCAACTACATTACTTGACAATAATCGAATCTTATTTCATCCCATTTTATGCATTACAGTCAGCAATATTTTTTTGACACAAATAAAGTTGTTATTATTTTTAATAATGTTAATTTAGTGTTGATTACCGGTAATTGCTAAATTTTCTCAACATATACAAAGGAATTATATCGAGCCTAGTTGAGAGAAGGTATTTATATATATGTAACAAAATAATTTGTTTGTGTTTGAGGAACCATGCCTTTCACAAATTCAATTTTATTGCAAATTCAATAATGACTTGATTTTACAAACTCTGTAAAAAATTGATAATAATTATAGAATTGATCTTTAACAAAATACACATACAATTGGGTCATTCCTGAGGTCCTCCAATGGGGTATCATGTGTCCCCTGTCACTCGTTTCGTAGCTCCTCTATCGCTTGTTTCACAGTAACAAATGTCGCTGTTGCTTTTAAGCCAAAACTAAAATGTTGCTGATTATTGATTTTATAAGAAAGCTTTGTTCATAATTTTGAATAAATCATCGATCATATCGATGTCTGTACCACTTAATATATAATAATGCATGCACTTTAACAAAATTGTAGTTGAAGTTCAGTTTCACTAATCATTGAATTGAGTCAGATGTGTGATATATCTTTTGCAAATTGTCTCAAAGCCGAATGTCACTGTCTCTAATGAGTAGGTTGTCCATCGCTGTTGCTTTTCCTCTCAGCAGCTGTTGTTTGTCGTTTTTTATCAAGTAGCCTGTTGCCACTTTTTGAGGTACTGTCGGTCAGACCCCTTGGAAAACCTCATTCCTTGTACCAATCAGTTAGCAATGGCTGGTGTAGATAACCCAGCTGCTCACTTCAGGAATGGCAAGATGTTTGAGTCAAAAAACTGTTGTGAGAATTGCAGGTGGTCTCCATCAGCAGTGAGAAAATGAAGTTTGCCAGCCTTGTCCATTTCCTTCAGTCCAAGCCAATCCTGAAAAACAACAATATTCATTGATAATTGGATATCAATTAACAAAATTTAGGGAAGACGGTGGAAGGGAGAGGAGAAGGGCCTGCCAAAAAAATTGTACTACCCAGCTGTATTGACAACAAAAGGGGTGTGGCACCTTGCCCCCCCTCCCCCTCTAAACCAGGTAAAATACTCAACTTAAATGCCCCAAGGAAAGATCACAATCAATATCATGGCAACGTTCAAGTCAAAGATCATAGAAATTATTACAGGAATGTCAATGGGGATAGCATAATCATGTGCCAAGTGGTTGGGAAAACTTTCAAGAAATGACTTAATAATTTTGCTCATGCTAGACTTCTGTAAACTTAAGTCTAATTTAGAAATACATGTACAGAGTGGGATTGACTGTAATAGGATCTCAACTCAGAAGGGAATGGTAATCATGAGAATATTATCTGAAAAAGTCTAGAAGCATAAAAAAGACTTACTTTACTGGGCAGCAGATGTTCAAATAGCTAAAGTACTTTTAGTAACCCCTGGTCTGTGGCAAATGTTTGGAGACTAGGTTCGAGCTTTCTGATTGGCTAAAATTGTAAGAAGATGAAACCACTT